>JAQIZT010000124.1:30000-35000 GCA_029228515.1 Populus alba x Populus x berolinensis | reverse complement strand
GTCCCAGGCTTGACGGAAACGACTGGGGGCACTTAGACAACACACTGGGGCAGTGGACAGCTATCGGCAAACAGTGGAGAAAAATCTCCGGTCAGCGCCAGATATTTTTTATGCACGAACAATGGGCTGGACGCTGGGCTGTCCAGGCCAGGCTAAGGAAAAAAAATTCGTCAAGTGGAGGATGCCGCTGTACGAAGCAGAGGGACTTGTTCAGTAACACAGCGGGCAGTGTTGGAAATCCGGTCGAGCGCCGACGAAATTGGAGAAGATCGGCAGAATCGGCAGCCGGTGCTAAGGCGATGAGTCTGGACTGTTTATAGTCCTAGGCGTGACGAAAAAGACTGGGGACCTACAAGGCAAGCGGTCAGCGATGCCACACAGTGGGAAAGCAATCGGCAGCGCGGAGAGATCCGCAGACTGGAGGCCCGTCGGGGGAAAATCTTGGCACGCGCAGATTTGTTGACCGAACCACTGGGCTGGACGCTTGGCTTGTCGGAGGCCAGGCAGGAAAATTCCGTCAAGGGGACGCCCGCGTTGACGAATATCACAGGCGGCTGTTCAGAACACTAGCCAGGCAGTGTTTTGGAATTCCCCCGGCTATGAAGCTGCGGACGAGTACGAGGGGCTGTTCAGACAATACCGATCGGCAACGTCGGAAAAAAATCGGCAGCGCGGATTTGTGCAGCTGGAGGCCCTTATCAGCTGGCTGCCCGCAACGGAGTCATTCAATTCTCTGCCCCTATCAACATAACTCCCGATGTGTTGTTCGCTATCTTGGAAGAAGAGATCTCTTCCTCCCCGGGGCGGTTCGGCCGGAGTGCGATTTACCCGGCAGGCGTCGTTCAAATCACTACGCCCTGATCAGGCCACAACCTGCTTGATGGGGGGGGGAATTATGAGGCCGGCCATGAGGTATCGGCGTGAGAGGGAGGTCAAAACCGTGAAAGCAAGAGTTTTCCCGGGGCTCCTCCGGTGGCCACCGCAGGGCATTGATGCGCCGCTGCCGGTTTTCCCGCATCCCGCCAAAGAGAAAACGACATGCTTTCCACGTGAAATCAATCCAGTAAAATCAGCCATAGTTTTTGTCGAGGACTGTCCCCACCCCACCAGCCGAATTTGGGGTCATTCCGGGCCGCGGGTGGTTATCCTATTTGTGCGTATTTCCTTGATTTTTAATGGTAGGAAAATATAAAAAAAATACTTCCCGACCTTCGCAAAACAATCTGGGAAAGAATTTATAAAGGTGGAGTGGATTTTTCGAGCCAACCTATGTGCAATATTTCAGCTCAAAATACCAAAGAAATGAATTTTTTAGAGGGGGG
This sequence comes from Populus alba x Populus x berolinensis, assembly GCA_029228515.1. Lineage (NCBI taxonomy): Eukaryota > Viridiplantae > Streptophyta > Magnoliopsida > Malpighiales > Salicaceae > Populus > Populus alba x Populus x berolinensis. The sequence continues at coordinate 33,678 of JAQIZT010000124.1, read as the reverse complement.
GTGACAGCTGGGGACCTAGTAGTGTCCTGCCCCTGCCTAGAGCCTGCAATAACACTTATAGCTCTTTTAGGGGGGTGCCATCCCCGACTGGCCATGGGGCGCGCTGGCTGGCGCCCATCAGGCCTTGCCGCGGGGGATTTGCGAGCTGCTGCTACAACACTGGTGGGGTGCCTCACGGCCCGAAGTGAACGCCGCCATCGATGACTGATTCCGTTTTCCCCGGGCCAGGTATTAAAGCGACGAACCCGATTCCGACCACCGCGCCCTATAAAAAATCATCACCTCAGCGCGGCACCGCACCGCAGCCCTGCTGCCCGCCCTACGCTGTCGCTTGGCGCTGGAGGCGCTGTGGGCCTGAGGGGCCTGGGGCCCTTGGGTGCCCTTGGGCTCTTGTGGCGACTTGGGCGCTATGCGTTTGCGCGCGCGGCAATGATTTCCATGCCGCGCTGGCGCAAATCGGGGGTCTGAGACGCGGGGTGGGGACAGCCCCTGCTGGCTGGCTATCCTTACCCGCACAGGTTAGGGGGGGCTGCCCTTCGGAGCCGTATTGCACTCCCCTGCGCTCTTTGAGCCTGCCCCCGCGCTGGGGGGGGGGAGGGATGAAGGCCTACGCACACGTCTGCGGCAGCGATTGCCAGCAAGTGGGGAAAAATCGGGCAGCGCGAGCGGACAAGCCCCCTCTGGCTTGCTGTTTTTCGTGGGGGGCTGGGCGGCCCCCCTGCTGGGGGGGCTGCCTGTTCGGGGCACCCGGTGGCTAAGCGGCCCAGCGATGCCAGACGTGGGAAAAAATCGGCAGCGCGGACAAGAGCTCCCCGCTGCTTGCTGGTATCTGCCCGCGGGGGGGGCTGCTTTTTTTCGGCCCGGCAGGATAGCGGCAAGCGATGCCAGCAGATGGGAAACATCCGGCAGCTGCGGACAGCCCCCGCTGGCTATGCTGTCGTGCCCGCGCGGGGGGCTGCCTTCGGGCCCTGGTTGGCAGCGGCAGCGATAGCCAGCAGTGGGAAAAAATCTGGCAGCGCGGACAGTCCCCCGCTTGCGCTTGCTTGTCGTAGCCCGACGGGGGGGCTTGCCTTCGGGCCCGGTGGCAGCTTTGGCATGCGATTGCCAGCTGTGGGAAAAATCGCCCAGCGCGGACAGCCCCCCGCCATGGCTTTGCTGTCGTGCTCCCGAGCGGGGGGGCTGCCTTCGGGCCCGGGGCCGGCTAGCGGTGCAGCTGATGACAGCAGTGGGAAACAATCGGCAGCGCGCGACAGCCCCCGCTGGCTTGCATGTCGTAGCCCGCGGGGGCGGCTGCCTTCGGGCCCGGGGCTGAGCGGCAGCGATGCCAAGCAGTGGGAACAAAATCAGGCAGCGCGGGACAGCCCCCGCTGGCTTGCTGTCGTTGCCCGCGGAGGGGGCTGCCTTCGGCGGCCACGGGGCATGCGGCAGCGATGCCAGCAGTGGGGAAAAATCGGCAGCGCGCCGAGACAGCCCCTCGCTGGGCTTTGCTGAGGTTCGTGCCCGACGGGGGGGCTGCCTTCGGGCCACGGGTGGTCAGCAGGCAGCGATCTGCCCAGCAGTGGGAAAAATCGAGGCAGCGCTGGGACCAGCCCCCGCTGGCGCTTGCTGGTCGGTCCCCGAGGTGGGGGCTGCTACCTTCGCGGCCCGGGAGCATTAGCGGCAGCCGATGCCTAAGCAGTGGGAAAAAATCGGTTCAGCGAGCCGGACAGAGCCCCCCAGCTGGCCTTGCTAGTCTTGCCCCGCGGTGGGGGGGGGGGGTCTTAGCCTTCGGGCCCGGGGCAGTCCCCCCCCCCCCCCCCCAGTTCCGGGCTTAGCTTTTTGGCAGCGATGCCAGACAGTCGGGAAAAATCGGGCAGCGCGGAAAGCTCCCCGCTGGAGGTTGTGTCGTGCCCGCGGGGGGGCTGCCTTCGGGCGGCTGAGATAGGCCAGCGGCTAGCGATGCCACAGGTGGGAAAAATCGGCAGCGAGGAAGCCCCCGCTGCTTTGTTGTCTTGCCCGGGGTGGGCTGCCTTGGGCCGGGGGCCACCTGCGCGCATTAGCCTGTCCCCCCGACGCTGGGGAGGAGGCTAGGCGCATTTTGCCTGGGGCCTAGCCCGACGTCGCTTGGCTCGCGCATAAAAGCGCTGCGATTTGCCGGTTTTCTCCTCGCCATATCCCGCCAAGAAAAACGTTTTCGAGTGCTTTCTCCAACATGAAAACCAATCCATTTAAAATCCAGCCATATTTTTGTGAGGCTGCTCAGCCGAATTTGGGGTCATTCCGGGCCGAGGTTTCCTATTTTAGATTTTTGGCGTCATTATCCCTTGACTTTTCTTTTAATGGTAGGAAAATAAAAAAAAATACTTCCCGACCCTCGAAAAAAAAATCTATTTTTTTTTTTTTTTTTGGGAAAATTATAATATAAGTTGGATTGGATTTTTTCCAACATATGTGCAAAATTTCAGCTCAACAATACCAAGAAATGAATTTTTTAGAAGGGGGGCGTGACAGCTGGGACCTAGTAGATGTCTAACCCCTGCCAGAGCTGCAATACACTTATAGCTCTTGTATTAGGGGGGTTGCCCCCTGGCTGAGGCATGGGCTCCTACAAATTTTCCTGATAAACAAACAACAGCGCTGGCTGGCAGCCCATAGGCCTGCCGCGGGGGATTTGTGGGACTGCTGCTATGCTCGGGACTAACGTAGGGGGGGCCTCATGGCCCGAAGTTAACGCCCGCCATCGAATACCCGTTTTTCGGCCGGCGCACGACCCGATTCCGGGCCACCGTCCTGTGGACCCGCATCCAAGCCTGTTGGGCGCGTTGGCGGGCTTGCTTATCCACAGTGGCTGGCGAGGCGAGCGCACGCACTCTGAAATTTGCCAGCGCTCGTGCCAACCAAATAGGCAGCCCCAACCGCGCCCACCTTGGCGCACGTCACATTCCGGCCCACCGTCCCTTGACCCGCTCCAACGGTGGGACGCGTTGGGCTGCTTATCCAGCCGGCTAGCGGCCCGCGCTACGCAAACTCTGATTGGCCGCGCTCCGTGCCATAACCGAATAGGGGCCGCCCAACGCGCCTTAACGGCTTGGCGCGAACGTCCACGGATTCCGAGCCTACCGTCACCTGTGACCCGCTCCAAGCCCGTTGGGGGCGCGTTGGGGCTGCTTAGTCCGCTGTGGCTGCCCCCCGGGCGCGACACGCACCTCTGATTTGCCAGCGCTCAGCGTGCCAACCAATACGGCAGCCCCAACGCGCCCAAACGGCTTGGCGCGACACGTCACGATTTCCCGGCCACCGTCCCCGTGACCCGCTCCAAGCCGTTGGGCGCGTTGGGGCTGACTTTATCCGCGGCTGCGCGGCGCGCACGGCACTCTGACAGTTTGCTCATAAGGCCGCTCGTGCCAACCAATAGGCAAAGCCCCAACGCGCCCAACGGCTTGTGCGCGACGTCACGATTCCGGCCACCGTCCCTCGTGACCCGCTCCAAGCCGTTGGACGCGTTGGGGCTGCTTAATTCCGCGCGCTATGCGGTGCGCGCGACGCACTCCATGATGTTGCCAGCGCTCAGGTCTGCCAACCCAATAGGCAGCCACCAACGCGCCCAACGGCTTGGCCGCAACGTCACGATTCCGCCCACCGTCCCCCGACCCTCTCCAAGCCGTAGGCGGCGGTGGCGGCTGCGCTTATCCGGCGCGC
>JAQIZT010000124.1:7500-10000 GCA_029228515.1 Populus alba x Populus x berolinensis | reverse complement strand
AAAGCAAGAGTTTTCCCGGGGCTCCTCCGGTGGCCGCGGCATGCGCGCTGCCGGTTTTCCCGCATCCCGCCAAGAAAACGTCATGCTTTCCACGTGAAATCAATCCAGTAAAATCAGCCATATTTTTGTGAGGCTGCCAGCCGAATTTGGGGTCATTCCGGGCCGGTTCCTATTTTTGCGTATTTCCTTGATTTTTAATGGTAGGAAAATAAAAAAAAATACTTCCCGACCTCGAAAAAATCTGGGAAAATTTATAAAGGTGGATTGGATTTTTGCCAACCTATGTGCAAAATTTCAGCTCAAAATACCAAGAAATGAATTTTTTAGAGGGGGGGTGACAGCTGGGACCTAGTAGTGTCTGCCCCTGCCAGAGCTGCAATAACACTTATAGCTCTTTAGGGGGTGCCCCCCGACTGGCCATGGGGCGCGCTGGCTGGCGCCCATAGGCCTGCCGCGGGGGATTTGCGAGCTGCTGCTACACACGTGGGGGGCCTCACGGCCCGAAGTAACGCCGCCATCGATGACCCGTTTTCCGGCCGGCGACGACCCGATTCCGACCACCGCCCTATAAAAATCACACGCGCGCGCCCGCCCGCGCCCGCGCCCGCGTCTGCGCTTGGCGCTGGGGCGCTGGGGCCTGAGGGCCTGGGGCCCTTGGGGGCCCTTGGGCTCTTGGGCGATTGGGCGCGCGCGCGCGCGGCAATGATTTCCATGCCGCGCTGCGCAACGGGGGCTGACGCGGGGACAGCCCCTGCTGGCTGGCTATCTTACCCGCGGGGGGGCTGCCTTCGGGCCTTGCCCCCCTGCGCTCTTGCCTGCCCCCCGCGCGGGAGAGGCTACGCACACTCTGCGGCAGCGATGCCAGCAGTGGGAAAAATCGGCAGCGCGGACAGCCCCCTCTGGCTTGCTGTCGTGCCCGCGGGGGGGCTGCCTTCGGGCCCGGGGCAGCGGCAGCGATGCCAGCAGTGGGAAAAATCGGCAGCGCGGACAGCCCCCGCTGGCTTGCTGTCGTGCCCGCGGGGGGGCTGCCTTCGGGCCCGGGGCAGCGGCAGCGATGCCAGCAGTGGGAAAAATCGGCAGCGCGGACAGCCCCCGCTGGCTTGCTGTCGTGCCCGCGGGGGGGCTGCCTTCGGGCCCGGGGCAGCGGCAGCGATGCCAGCAGTGGGAAAAATCGGCAGCGCGGACAGCCCCCGCTGGCTTGCTGTCGTGCCCGCGGGGGGGCTGCCTTCGGGCCCGGGGCAGCGGCAGCGATGCCAGCAGTGGGAAAAATCGGCAGCGCGGACAGCCCCCGCTGGCTTGCTGTCGTGCCCGCGGGGGGGCTGCCTTCGGGCCCGGGGCAGCGGCAGCGATGCCAGCAGTGGGAAAAATCGGCAGCGCGGACAGCCCCCGCTGGCTTGCTGTCGTGCCCGCGGGGGGGCTGCCTTCGGGCCCGGGGCAGCGGCAGCGATGCCAGCAGTGGGAAAAATCGGCAGCGCGGACAGCCCCCGCTGGCTTGCTGTCGTGCCCGCGGGGGGGCTGCCTTCGGGCCCGGGGCAGCGGCAGCGATGCCAGCAGTGGGAAAAATCGGCAGCGCGGACAGCCCCCGCTGGCTTGCTGTCGTGCCCGCGGGGGGGCTGCCTTCGGGCCCGGGGCAGCGGCAGCGATGCCAGCAGTGGGAAAAATCGGCAGCGCGGACAGCCCCCGCTGGCTTGCTGTCGTGCCCGCGGGGGGGCTGCCTTCGGGCCCGGGGCAGCGGCAGCGATGCCAGCAGTGGGAAAAATCGGCAGCGCGGACAGCCCCCGCTGGCTTGCTGTCGTGCCCGCGGGGGGGCTGCCTTCGGGCCCGGGGCAGCGGCAGCGATGCCAGCAGTGGGAAAAATCGGCAGCGCGGACAGCCCCCGCTGGCTTGCTGTCGTGCCCGCGGGGGGGCTGCCTTCGGGCCCGGGGCAGCGGCAGCGATGCCAGCAGTGGGAAAAATCGGCAGCGCGGACAGCCCCCGCTGGCTTGCTGTCGTGCCCGCGGGGGGGCTGCCTTCGGGCCCGGGGCAGCGGCAGCGATGCCAGCAGTGGGAAAAATCGGCAGCGCGGACAGCCCCCGCTGGCTTGCTGTCGTGCCCGCGGGGGGGCTGCCTTCGGGCCCGGGGCAGCGGCAGCGATGCCAGCAGTGGGAAAAATCGGCAGCGCGGACAGCCCCGCTGGCTTGCTGTCGTGCCCGCGGGGGGGCTGCCTTCGGGCCCGGGGCAGCGGCAGCGATGCCAGCAGTGGGAAAAATCGGCAGCGCGGACAGCCCCGCTGGCTTGCTGTCTTGCCCGCGGGGGGGCTGCCTTCGGGCCCGGGGCCCCTGCGCTCTTGCCTGCCCCCCGCGCGGGAGAGGCTAGGCGCTGCTGGGGCCAGCCCGACGTCGCTGGCCGCGCATGCGCGCTGCCGGTTTTCTCGCATCCCGCCAAGAAAACGTCGTGCTTTCCACATGAAACCAATCCAGTAAAATCAGCCATATTTTTGTGAGGCTGCCAGCCGAATTTG
>JAQIZT010000123.1:35000-40354 GCA_029228515.1 Populus alba x Populus x berolinensis | reverse complement strand
GTCTGGACTGTTTATAGGTAATAGGCGTGACGAAAAAGATGGGGGGCCTAGGCTAGGCGGCCAGCGATGCCAAACAGTGGTGAAAAAAAATCGGCAGCGCGGAGATTCCAGCAGCTGGACGGCCCAGTAGGGGAAAGAATCGGATGCTCAGCGCAGAGTTTGCTTGACGAATCACGGCTGGAAGGACGCATGGGCTGTCTTATGGCAGCAGGCAGGAAAAGATTCGGTCAAGGATGGGTCTGCGCTGACGAAACAGGGGCTGGGTTCAGACACAGCAGGCAGTGTTGGATCGGCAGCGCCGACGAAATCGGAGAAGTCGGCAGAATCGGCAGCCGGTGCTGGCGATGAGTCCGGACGATTTATAGTCCCAGGCTTGACGGAAACGACTGGGGGCCTAGACACACACTGGGGCAGTGGCAGCTATGCCAACAGTGGAAAAAATCGGCAGCGCAAGATTTTTTGACGAACATGGGCTGGACGCTGGGCTGTCCAGGCCAGGCAGGAAAAATCGTCAAGGGGATGCGCTGACGAAGCAGGGGCTGTTCAGACACAGCAGTAGTGCTGGAATCGGCAGCGCCGACGAAATCGGCAGAATCGGCAGCCGGTGCTGGCGATGAGTCTGGACTGTTTTAGTCCTAGGCGTGACGAAAAAGACTGGGGGCCTAGGCAGGGGCAGCGATGCCAACAGTGGGAAAAATCGGCGCGCGGAGATCCGCAGCTGGAGGCCCGTCGGGGAAAAATCGGCAGCGCAGATTTGTTGACGAACACGGGCTGGACGCTGGCTGTCTAGGCCAGGCAGGAAAATTCGTCAAGGGGACGCGCTGACGAAACAGGGGCTGTTCAGACACAGCAGGCAGTGTTGGAATCGGCAGCGCCGACGAAAATCGGAGAAGTCGGCAGAATCGGCAGCCGGTGCTGGCGATGAGTCCGGACGATTTATAGTCCCAGGCTTGACGGAAACGACTGGGGGCCTAGACACACACTGGGGCAGGTGGCAGCTATGCCAACAGTGGGAAAAATCGGCAGCGCAGATTTTTTGACGAACATGGGCTGGACGCTGGGCTGTCCAGGCCAGGCAGGAAAAATCGTCATGTGGAAGCGCTGACGAAGCAGGGGCTGTTCAGACACAGCGGGCAGTGTTGGAATCGGCAGCGCCGACGAAATGGGAGAAAGTCGGCAGAATCGGCAGCCGGTGCTGGCGAAGAGTCTGGACTGTTTATAGTCCTAGTCGTGACGAAAAAGACTGGGGGCCTAGGCACGGCAGCGATGCCAACAGAGGGAAAAAATCGGCAGCGCGGAGATCCGCAGCTGGAGGCCCGTCGGGGAAAAAATCGACAGCGCAGATTTGTTTGACGAACACGGGCTGGACGCTGGGCTGTCGAGGCCAAGCAGGAAAATTCGTCAAGGGGACGCGCTGACGAAACAGGGGCTGTTCAGACACAGCAGGCAGTGTTGGAATCGGCAGCGCGGACGGAACGAGGGGCTGTTCAGACAAATCGGCAAACGTCGGAAAAATCGGCAGCGCGGATTTGTGCAGCTGGAAGGCCCTATCAGCTGGCTGCCCGCAACGAGTCATTCAATTCTCTGCCCTATCAACATAACTCCCGATGTGTTGTTCGCTATCTTGGAAGAAGAGATCTCTTCCTCCCCGCGTCGGCCGGGTGCGATTACCCGGCGGCGTCGTTCAAATCACTGCCCTATCGGCCACAACTGCTGATGGGGGGGATTAGAGGCCGGCCATGGTGGTGAGGGGAGGCCACGACCGTGAAAGCATGAGTTTCCCGGGGCCCCTCCGGTGGCCGCGGCATGCGCGCTGCCGGTTTTTCCCGCATCCCGACAAGAAAACGTCATGCTTTCCACGTGAAATCAATCCAGTAAAATGCCATATTTTTGTGAGGCTGCCAGGCGATTTTGGGGTCATTCCGGGCCGGTTCCTATTTTTGCGTATTTCCTTGATTTTTAATGGTAGGAAAATAAAAACAAATACTTCCCGACCTCGAAAAAATCTGGGAAAATATTTAAAGGTGGATTGGATTTTTGCCAACCTATGTGCAAAATTTCTGCTCAAAATACCAAGAAATGAATTTTTTAGAGGGGGGGGGTGACAGCTGGGACCTAGTAGTGTCTGCCCCTGCCAGAGCTGCAATAACACTTATAGCTCTTTAGGGGGGTGCCCCCCGACTGGGCCATAAGGGGCGTCGCTGTGCTGGCAGCCCATTAGGTCACGTGCTGCCGCGGGGTGATTTGCGAGCATTGCTGCTACAACCACTGGGTGGGGGATAGCCTCACGGCCCGAAGTAACGGCCGCTCATCGATGACCGTTTTCCGGCCGGCGAGCGTACCCGATTCCGACCCACCGCCGGCTATAAAATAACGACAACAATCGCGCGCGCCCGCAAATCACGCGCGGATAACAAGACCGCTGCCCGCGGTCCCGAGAGGTCTTGGCGCTGGGTGCGCTGGGGCCTGAGGGCCCTGGAACCACTTGGGGGACATTGGGCTCTTGGGCGATTGTAGCGCGCGCGCATTTCAAGCCGCGCGGCAATTGATTTCCAATGCCGCGCCTGCTCGCAACGGGGGCTGACGCGGGGGAAGACAGCCCCTGCTGGCTGGCTATTCTTTAACCCGCTTCGGGGGGGGCTAGCCTGTCGGGCCTTGCCCCCCTGCGCTCAGAAAGATTTGGCGCTGCCACCCCGCCGCCGTGGTTGAGAGGCTACTTGGCACACATTCTCTGGGTCTGGCCAGCAGATGCCAGCAGAGAATGGATAACAAATACAGGGAGCGCGTGACAGCCACCGCTTGGCGTTAGAGATTGTCGTAGCCCGCGGGTGGGAGGCTGCCTTCGGTGCCTCGGTTGGGCAACGGCTAAAAGAGCGGAGATGCCAGCAAAGTGGGACAAAATCGGCGAGCGCGGACAGCCACCCGCTGGCATTGCTGTCTTGCCCGCGGGGGGTGCTGCCTTCGGGGCCGGGGCAGCTGGCAGCGATTGCCGAAGCAGTGTGAAAATTATCGCGCAGCGCGGCTGAAAGCCCCCGCTGGCTTGCTGTCGTGCACCTGCGGGGGATGGCTGCCTTCAGGTGCCCAGAGGTGGCAGCTGGCAGCTGATGCCAATGCAGGTGGGAAAAATCACGGCAGCCGTCACTTCGGACAGCCCAACCGCACGCTGGGCTTGCTGACGTTGCCCGCGGGTAAGGGGCTGCCTTTATCGGGGCCGGGGCTGACGGCAGCGATGCAGCTAGTGGGAAAAATCGGCAGCGGCGGAGAATCGAAGCCCCCCACGCCTGTTCTGGTTGCTGTCGTGACCGCGGGGGGGCGGAATTCGGGAGCGGGCAGCCTAGCGCAGCGATGCAGCAGTGGAGGAAAAATCGTCGCAGAGCGGAGCAGCCACCCGGCTGGGCTTGCTGTCGTGCCCGCGGGGGGGCTCGCCTTTCGGGCCCGGGGCAGCGGCAGCGATGCCAGCAGTGGGAAAAAATCGGCAGCGCGGATCAGCCCCCGCTGGCTTGCTGTCGTGCCACGAGGGGGGGGCTGCCTTCGGGCCCGGGGCAGCTGCAGCCGAAGCCAAGCAGTGGGAAAAATTCGGCAGCGCGGACAGCCCCACGCTGGCTTGCTGTCGTGCCCGCGGGGGGGCTGCCTTCGGGCCGAGGGCAGCGGCAGCGATGCACAGCAGTGGGAAAAATCGGCAGCGCGGACAGCCCCCGCTGGCTTGCTGTCGTGGCCCGCGGGGGGCTGCCTTCGGGCCCGGTGGCAGCGGCAGCGATGCCAGCAGTGGGAAAAAATCGGCAGCGCGGACAGTCACCCGCTGGCTTGCTGTCTTTGCCCGTCGGGGAGCTGCCTTGCGGGCCCGGCGGCCCCTGCGCTCTTGCCTAACCCACGAGCGGGGAGAGGCTAGGCGCTGCTGGGGCCAGCCCGTCGTCGCTGGCCGCGCATGCGCGCTGCCGGTTTTCTCGCATCACCGCCAAGAAAAACGTCGTGCTTTCCACATGAAACCAATCCAGTAATATCAGCCATATTTTTGTGAGGCAGCCAGCCGAATTTGGGGTCATTCCGGGCCGGTTCCTATTTTTGCGTATTTCCTGGATTTTTAATGGTTGGAAAATAAAAAAAAATACTGACCGACCTCGGAAAAAATCTGGGAAAATTTATAAAGTTGGATTGGATTTTTTCCCAACATATGTGCAAAATTTCAGCTCAAAATACCAAGAAATGAATTTTTTAGAGGGGGGGTGACAGCTGGGACATAGTAGTGTCTAACCATGCTCAGAGTGGCTGCAATAACACCTTATAGCTCTTTTGGGGGGTTGGCCCCTGGCTGGCCATGGGGCGCGCTGGCTGGCGCCCATAGGCCTGCCGCGGGGGATTTGTGGGATGCTGCTATGCTCGGACTAACGTGGGGGGCCTCATGGCCCGAAGTAACGACGCCATCGATGACCCGTTTTCCGGCCGGCGTAACGGACACGATTCCTCGGCCACCGATACCTGTGACCCGCTCCTATGCCGCGCTTTGGGCGCGTTGGGGCTGCTTATCCGCGGCTGCGGGTCTGCTGCGCACGCACTCTGATTTGCCAGCGAACGTGCCAACCTCAATAGGCAGCCCCAACGCGCCCAACGGCCTATGGCGCGACGTCAGCATTACCGGCCACACGTCCCTGTACTGAACCGACCCAAGCCGTTGGGCGCGTTGGGGCTGCTTATCTCGCGGCTGCGGGCGCGGCACGCACTCTGGATGTGCCAGAGATCAGTGTGCCCAACCAGTAGGTAGCCCCAACGCGTCAACCAACGTGGCCTATGGCGTGCGAAGTCACGTATGCCGGCCACAGTCCAGGTGACAAGATCCAAAAGCACATTCTCGATATGGGACGCGTTGGGGTCTGCTTAGTCCGCGTTGTACTGCAGGCGCGACACGCAACTGTCTGATTTTGCAGAGATCGTGCCAACTCATATAGGCTGCCCCAATCTTCGCGCCCACACGGCTTGGCGCGACGTCCACGATTGTAAGCCACACGGACCTGTGACCCGCTCCAAGCCTGTTGGGCGCGTTGGGGCTGCATTATCCGCGGATCTGACGGGTCGCGCACGCTCTCTCTGTGATTTGCGCCAGCGCATCGTGCCAACACATTAGGCAGCACCAACGCGACCAAGTGAATCTTGGCGCGACGTCAAGATTACGGCAACCGTCCCAGGGACCCGACTCCAAGCCGTTGGCGGGCGTTGGGGCTGCTTATCCGCGGCTGCGGGCGCGCACGCACTCTGATTTGCCAGCGCTCGTGCCAACCAATAGGCAGCCCCAACGCGCCCAACGGCTTGGCGCGACGTCACGATTCCGGCCACCGTCCCCGGGACCCGCTCCAAGCCGT
>JAQIZT010000123.1:22500-27500 GCA_029228515.1 Populus alba x Populus x berolinensis | reverse complement strand
AAGATGCAGGCCCGTCGGGGAGAGATCGGGGAAGGCGCAGATTGCTTGACGAACACGGGCTGGACGCTGGGGCTGTCCAGGGCCAGGAAGGAAAATTCGTCGAGGGGATGCGCCGACGAAACAGGGGCTGTTCGGACTCAGCAGGCAGTGCTGGAATCGGCTCGCGCCGACGAGAAATCGGCAGAATCGGCAGCGTGGTATGATGGCGATGAGTCTGGACTGTTTATAGTCCTAAGGCGTGACGGAATAAAAGGACTGCGGGGCCTAGGCAGGGGCAGCGATGCCAACAGTGGGGAAAAAATCTCGGCTTCACGACTGGAGGGAATCCGCAGCTGGTCAGGCCCTGTCGGGATACATCGGCATGCGCAGATTTGTTGCACGAAACACGGGCTGGACGGGCTGGGCTGTCTAGGGCCAGGCAGGAAAAATTCGTCAAGGGGACGCGCTGACGAAACAGGGGCGGTTCTGACACAGCAGGCAGTGTTGGAATCGCTAGCGCCGACGAAAATCGGAGGAAGTCCGGAGAATCGGCAGCCAGGTGCTGGCGATGAGTCCGGTACGATTTTTAGTCCCAGTGGCTTGTCGGAAAAGACTGGGGGCCTAGACACACACTGGGGCAGTGGCAGCTATGCCAACAGTGGGAAAAATCGGCAGCGACAGATTTTTTTGACGAACATGGGCTGTCGCTGGGCTGTCCAGGGCCAGGCTGGAAAACTCAGTCAAGGGGATGCGCTGACGAAACAGGGGCTGTTTGACACAGCAGGCAGTTAGTGCTGGAATCGGCCCTGCGCCGACGAAATCGGGCAGAATCGGCAGCCGTGGGGTTGCTGGCGATGAGTCTGGACTGTTTATAGTCCTAGGCTGTGACGAAAAAGACTGGGGGCCTAGGCAGGGGCAGCGGATGCCAACAGTGGGAAAATTCGCGGCAGCGCGGAGATCCGCAGCTGGAGGCACGTCCGGGGGGAAAAATTCGGGCAGCTCGCAGCTTTGTTGACGAACTGGGCTGGACGCTGGGCTGTCTAGGCCAGGGCTGGAAAATTCGTCAAGGGGACGCTGCATGACGAAACAGGGGCTGGTTCAGAAACAGCAGGCAGTGTTGGAATCGGCAGCGCCGACGAAATCTGAGAAGTCGGCTGAATCGGCAGCCGAGTGCTGGCGATGAGTCCGGAACGATTTATCGTCCCTGGGCTTGACGGAAACGACCTGGGGGACTAGACACACACTGGCGGCAGTGGGCAGCTATGCCAACCAGTGGTGAAACAATCAGGCAGCGCAGATTTTTTGACGAAACATGGGCTGGACGCTGGAGCTGTTCCAGGCCAGGCAGGAAAAATCGGCATGGGGATGCGCTTGACGAAGCAGGGGGTGTTCACGAACACAGCGGGCAGTGTTGGAAGCGGCGTTATGCGCCGACGAAATTGGAAGAACGTCGGCAGAATCGGCATGCCGTGTGCTGGCGAATGAGTCTGGACTTGTTTATAGTCCTAGGCGTGTACGAATAAAAGCCTGGGGGCCTAAGGCAGCGGCTAGCGATGCCAACAGTGGGAAAAAATAGCAGAGCGGAGATCCGCAGAGATGGAGGCCCGTCGGGGAAAAATCGGCAAAGAGCCTGATTTGTTGACGAACACGGGCTGGACGCTGGGCTGTCGAGGCCAGGCAGGAAATTTAGTCAAGGGGACGCGCTGACGAAAACTCTGGGGCTGTTCTGACACAGCAGGGCAGTGTGGCAATCGGCCCTCCAGCGCGGACGAACACTGATGGGTCTGTTCAGGACATAATCGGCATCGTCGGAAAAATCTCGGCAGCTGCGGATTTGTGCCAGATGGTAGGTCACCTTAATCAGATGGCTGCCCGCTAACGAGTCATTCAATTCTCTGCCCTAGCAACATAAACTCCCGATGTTGTTGTTCGCTATCTTGGTAAGAAGAGATCTCACTTCCTCCCCGCGTCACGGACCGGGTGCGGATTTCCCGGCGGCGGTCGTTCAAATCACTGCTCTATCGGCCACAAATGATGATGGGGGGGATTAGAGGCCGGCCATGGTCGGTCGTGGGGAGGCCAAGGACGTTGGATATGCAAGAGTTTTCCCGGGGCTCCCTCCGGTGGCCGCCAGGCTGATGCGCGCTGCCGGTTTTACAGCAATCCCGACAAGAAAACGGTCATTTGCCTTTCCACGTGAAATCACTCCAGTAAAATCAGCCATTATTTTTGTGACGGCTGCCAGCCGAATTTGGGGTCATTCCGGGCGCGTTCATAATTTTTGAGTATAACTTTCCTTGATTTTTAATGGTAGGAAACATAAAAAAAAAATACTTCCCGACCTCGATAAAAAATCTGGGAAAATTTATAAAGGTGGATATTGGATTTTTGCCAACCTATGTGCAAAATTTCAGCTCAATAATTACCAAAGTAAATGGATTTTTTAGAGGGGGGGTGACATGCTGGGACTGAGTTGTGTCCTGCCCCTGCCCAGAGCTGCAATTAATCACTTTTAGCTCTGTAGGGGTGGTGCCCACCGAAATTTGGACATCGGGGCGCGCTGGCTGGCGCCACATATGCCTGCCGCGGGGGATTTGCGAGACTGCTGCTTAACACTCGTGGGGGGCACTCACGGCACGAGAAGTAACGCCGCCATCAGATTGAACCGTTTTCCGGCGGGCCGCGTACACGATTCCGACCACCGCCCTATAAAAATCACACGTGCGCACGCGCCGCGCCCGCGCCCGCGCCCGCGTTCTGCGCCTTGGCGCTGGGGCGCTGGGGGCCTGAGGGCCTGGGGCCCTTGGGGGCCCTTGGGGCTCTGGGGCGATTTTTGGGCCAGCTGCGCTTCGGCGCGCGGCAATGATTTCCATGCCGCGCTGCGCAACGGGGGCTGACGCCAGGGGGACAGCCCCTGCTGGCTGGCTATCTTACCCGCTGGGGGGGCTGACTTCGGGCCTTGCCCCCCTGCGCTCTGGCCCTGCCCCCCGCGCGGGAGAGGCTCTCGCACACTCTGCGGCAGCGATGCACAGAAGTGGGAAAAATCGGCAGCGCGGTACAGCCTCCCTCTGGCTTGCTGTCGTCGCACGCGGGGAGGCCTGCCTTCCGGGCCGGACGGCACGCGGTTGGGCTTAGCGGCAGCGGATGCCAGAAGTGGGAAACATCGGCAGCGCGGACATTGCCCCCGCTGGCTTGCTGTCGTACGTGCCCGCGGGGGGGCTGCCTTCGGGCCCGGGGCCGGCAGCGGCAGCGATGCCAGAAGTGCGGAAAAATCTGGTCAGCGCGGACAGCCCAGCTGGCTTGCTGTCGTGCCCGCGGGGGGGGCTGCCTTCGGGCCCGGGGCAGCGGCAGCGATTGCCAGCAGTGGGAAAAATCGGCAGCGCGGACAGCCCCCGCTGGCTTGCTGTCGTGCCCGCGGGGGGGCTGCCTTCGGGCCCGGGGCAGCGGCAGCGATGCCAGCAGTGGGAAAAATCGGCAGCGCGGACAGCCCCCGCTGGCTTGCTGTCGTGCCGCGGGGGGGCTGCCTTCGGGCCCGGGGCAGCGGCAGCGATGCCAGCAGTGGGAAAAATCGGCAGCGCGGACAGCCCCGCTGGCTTGCTGTCGTGCCCGCGGGGGGGCTGCCTTCGGGCCGGGGCAGCGGCAGCGATGCCAGCAGTGGGAAAAATCGGCAGCGCGGACAGCCCCCGCTGGCTTGCTGTCGTGCCCGCGGGGGGGCTGCCTTCGGGCCCGGGGCAGCGGCAGCGATGCCAGCAGTGGGAAAAATCGGCAGCGCGGACAGCCCCCGCTGGCTTGCTGTCGTGCCCGCGGGGGGGCTGCCTTCGGGCCCGGGGCAGCGGCAGCGATGCCAGCAGTGGGAAAAATCGGCAGCGCGGACAGCCCCCGCTGGCTTGCTGTCGTGCCCGCGGGGGGGCTGCCTTCGGGCCCGGGGCAGCGGCAGCGATGCCAGCAGTGGGAAAAATCGGCAGCGCGGACAGCCCCCGCTGGCTTGCTGTCGTGCCCGCGGGGGGGCTGCCTTCGGGCCCGGGGCAGCGGCAGCGATGCCAGCAGTGGGAAAAATCGGCAGCGCGGACAGCCCCCGCTGGCTTGCTGTCGTGCCCGCGGGGGGGCTGCCTTCGGGCCCGGGGCAGCGGCAGCGATGCCAGCAGTGGGAAAAATCGGCAGCGCGGACAGCCCCCGCTGGCTTGCTGTCGTGCCCGCGGGGGGGCTGCCTTCGGGCCCGGGGCAGCGGCAGCGATGCCAGCAGTGGGAAAAATCGGCAGCGCGGACAGCCCCCGCTGGCTTGCTGTCGTGCCCGCGGGGGGCTGCCTTCGGGCCCGGGGCAGCGGCAGCGATGCCAGCAGTGGGAAAAATCGGCAGCGCGGACAGCCCCCGCTGGCTTGCTGTCGTGCCCGCGGGGGGGCTGCCTTCGGGCCCGGGGCAGCGGCAGCGATGCCAGCAGTGGGAAAAATCGGCAGCGCGGACAGCCCCCGCTGGCTTGCTGTCTTGCCCGCGGGGGGGCTGCCTTCGGGCCCGGGGCCCCTGCGCTCTTGCCTGCCCCCCGCGCGGGAGAGGCTAGGCGCTGCTGGGGCCAGCCCGACGTCGCTGGCCGCGCATGCGCGCTGCCGGTTTTCTCGCATCCCGCCAAGAAAACGTCGTGCTTTCCACATGAAACCAATCCAGTAAAATCAGCCATATTTTTGTGAGGCTGCCAGCCGAATTTGGGGTCATTCCGGGCCGGTTCCTATTTTTGCGTATTTCCTTGATTTTTAATGGTAGGAAAATAAAAAAAAATACTTCCCGACCTCGAAAAAATCTGGGAAAATTTATAAAGTTGGATTGGATTTTTTCCAACATATGTGCAAAATTTCAGCTCAAAATACCAAGAAATGAATTTTTTAGAGGGGGGGTGACAGCTGGGACCTAGTAGTGTCTACCCCTGCCAGAGCTGCAATAACACTTATAGCTCTTTAGGGGGGTGCCCCCTGGCTGGCCATGGGGCGCGCTGGCTGGCGCCCATAGGCCTGCCGCGGGGGATTTGTGGG
>JAQIZT010000123.1:10000-12500 GCA_029228515.1 Populus alba x Populus x berolinensis | reverse complement strand
GACCGTGAAAGCAAGAGTTTTCCCGGGGCTCCTCCGGTGGCCGCGGCATGCGCGCTGCCGGTTTTCCCGCATCCCGCCAAGAAAACGTCATGCTTTCCACGTGAAATCAATCCAGTAAAATCAGCCATATTTTTGTGAGGCTGCCAGCCGAATTTGGGGTCATTCCGGGCCGGTTCCTATTTTTGCGTATTTCCTTGATTTTTAATGGTAGGAAAATAAAAAAAAATACTTCCCGACCTCGAAAAAATCTGGGAAAATTTATAAAGGTGGATTGGATTTTTGCCAACCTATGTGCAAAATTTCAGCTCAAAATACCAAGAAATGAATTTTTTAGAGGGGGGGTGACAGCTGGGACCTAGTAGTGTCTGCCCCTGCCAGAGCTGCAATAACACTTATAGCTCTTTAGGGGGGTGCCCCCCGACTGGCCATGGGGCGCGCTGGCTGGCGCCCATAGGCCTGCCGCGGGGGATTTGCGAGCTGCTGCTACACACGTGGGGGGCCTCACGGCCCGAAGTAACGCCGCCATCGATGACCCGTTTTCCGGCCGGCGACGACCCGATTCCGACCACCGCCCTATAAAAATCACACGCGCGCGCCCGCCCGCGCCCGCGCCCGCGTCTGCGCTTGGCGCTGGGGCGCTGGGGCCTGAGGGCCTGGGGCCCTTGGGGGCCCTTGGGCTCTTGGGCGATTGGGCGCGCGCGCGCGCGGCAATGATTTCCATGCCGCGCTGCGCAACGGGGGCTGACGCGGGGACAGCCCCTGCTGGCTGGCTATCTTACCCGCGGGGGGGCTGCCTTCGGGCCTTGCCCCCCTGCGCTCTTGCCTGCCCCCCGCGCGGGAGAGGCTACGCACACTCTGCGGCAGCGATGCCAGCAGTGGGAAAAATCGGCAGCGCGGACAGCCCCCTCTGGCTTGCTGTCGTGCCCGCGGGGGGGCTGCCTTCGGGCCCGGGGCAGCGGCAGCGATGCCAGCAGTGGGAAAAATCGGCAGCGCGGACAGCCCCCGCTGGCTTGCTGTCGTGCCCGCGGGGGGGCTGCCTTCGGGCCCGGGGCAGCGGCAGCGATGCCAGCAGTGGGAAAAATCGGCAGCGCGGACAGCCCCCGCTGGCTTGCTGTCGTGCCCGCGGGGGGGCTGCCTTCGGGCCCGGGGCAGCGGCAGCGATGCCAGCAGTGGGAAAAATCGGCAGCGCGGACAGCCCCCGCTGGCTTGCTGTCGTGCCCGCGGGGGGGCTGCCTTCGGGCCCGGGGCAGCGGCAGCGATGCCAGCAGTGGGAAAAATCGGCAGCGCGGACAGCCCCCGCTGGCTTGCTGTCGTGCCCGCGGGGGGGCTGCCTTCGGGCCCGGGGCAGCGGCAGCGATGCCAGCAGTGGGAAAAATCGGCAGCGCGGACAGCCCCCGCTGGCTTGCTGTCGTGCCCGCGGGGGGGCTGCCTTCGGGCCCGGGGCAGCGGCAGCGATGCCAGCAGTGGGAAAAATCGGCAGCGCGGACAGCCCCCGCTGGCTTGCTGTCGTGCCCGCGGGGGGGCTGCCTTCGGGCCCGGGGCAGCGGCAGCGATGCCAGCAGTGGGAAAAATCGGCAGCGCGGACAGCCCCCGCTGGCTTGCTGTCGTGCCCGCGGGGGGGCTGCCTTCGGGCCCGGGGCAGCGGCAGCGATGCCAGCAGTGGGAAAAATCGGCAGCGCGGACAGCCCCCGCTGGCTTGCTGTCTTGCCCGCGGGGGGGCTGCCTTCGGGCCCGGGGCCCCTGCGCTCTTGCCTGCCCCCCGCGCGGGAGAGGCTAGGCGCTGCTGGGGCCAGCCCGACGTCGCTGGCCGCGCATGCGCGCTGCCGGTTTTCTCGCATCCCGCCAAGAAAACGTCGTGCTTTCCACATGAAACCAATCCAGTAAAATCAGCCATATTTTTGTGAGGCTGCCAGCCGAATTTGGGGTCATTCCGGGCCGGTTCCTATTTTTGCGTATTTCCTTGATTTTTAATGGTTGGAAAATAAAAAAAAATACTTCCCGACCTCGAAAAAATCTGGGAAAATTTATAAAGTTGGATTGGATTTTTTCCAACATATGTGCAAAATTTCAGCTCAAAATACCAAGAAATGAATTTTTTAGAGGGGGGGTGACAGCTGGGACCTAGTAGTGTCTACCCCTGCCAGAGCTGCAATAACACTTATAGCTCTTTAGGGGGGTGCCCCCTGGCTGGCCATGGGGCGCGCTGGCTGGCGCCCATAGGCCTGCCGCGGGGGATTTGTGGGCTGCTGCTATGCTCGGACTAACGTGGGGGGCCTCATGGCCCGAAGTAACGCCGCCATCGATGACCCGTTTTCCGGCCGGCGACGACCCGATTCCGGCCACCGTCCCTGTGACCCGCTCCAAGCCGTTGGGCGCGTTGGGGCTGCTTATCCGCGGCTGCGGGCGCGCACGCACTCTGATTTGCCAGCGCTCGTGCCAACCAATAGGCAGCCCCAACGCGCCCAACGGCTTGGCGCGACGTCACGATTCCGGCCACCGT
>JAQIZT010000123.1:0-5000 GCA_029228515.1 Populus alba x Populus x berolinensis | reverse complement strand
GGCTCCCCATTCGTCCCGTCTTTGAAACACGGACACAAGGATGTCCCTGACATGTGTGCGAGTCAACGGGCGAGTAAACACCGTAAGGCGCAAGGAAGGCTGACTGGCTGGATCCGCCCTCGAGGGTCTTTGACACCGCCGGACCGAACCCCCTTGATCTTCTGAGAAGGGTTCGAGTGAGAGCATGCCTGTCGGGACCACGAAATGATGGTGTGAACTATGCCTGAGCGGTGACGCGAAGCACAAGAGGAAACTCTGGTGGAGGCCCGCCAGCGATTACTGACGTTGCAAAATCGATCAGTCAGGACTATGGGTATAGGGGCGAATAAGACTAATCGAAACGTCTAGTAGCTGTTATCCCTCCGAAGTTTCCCTCAGGATAGCTGGAGCTCGGTTGCGATGTTCTATCAGGGTAAAGCCGAATGATTAGAGGCATCGGGGGCGCGCAACGCCCTCGGACCTATTCTCAAACTATTAAATAAGGTTAGGAGTCGGCGCGGCTGCTTCGTTGTGGCCGCCCGCCAACGGAATCGAGAGCTCCAAGTGGGCCATTTTTGGTAAGCAGTGAACATTGGCGATGCGGGGGGTATGAAACCGGAAGCCGGGTTTATACGGTGCCCAAAGCTGCGCGCTAACCTAGAACCCACAAAGGGTGTTGGTCGATTAAGACAGCAAGGACGTTGAGGGTGGTCATGGAAGTCGAAATTCCGCTAAGGAGTGTTGAGTAACAACTCACCTGCCGAATCAACTAGCCCCGAAAATGGATGGCGCTGAAGCGCCACTGTCGAACCTTACCATACTCCGGCCGTCGGGGCAGTAGCGCCAGGCCCCGAAGTGTAGGATGGGCGCGGAGCGGTCGCTGCAAAACCCGGGGCTGCGAGCCCGGGCGGAGCGGCCCCGTCGTTTGCAAGATCTTGGTGGTAGTAGCAAATAATTTCAAATGAGAACTATTGAAGGAGAACCGAAGAGGGGAAAGGTTCCATGTGAACGGTCACTTGCATCTATGGGTTAGTCGATCCTAAGAGACGGGGTAAGCCCCGTCCGATCAGCGCGGTTTCCGCGCCTGCGAGCTTCGAAAGGGAATCGGGTTTAAAAATTCCTGAACCGGGACGTGGCGGCATGACGGCACACGTTTAGGGAGTCCGGAGACGTCTGGCGGGGGCCTCGGGAAGAGTTATCTTTTCTGTTAAACAGCCCGCCCACACCATGGAAACGGACTTAGTAGCGGTTTCCGGTAGGGTCCAGCGGCTGGAAAGAGGCACACGCACGTCGCGTGTGTGTCCGGTGCGAGCCCCCGACGGCCCTTTGGAAAATCCGGAGGACCGAGTGCCTCCCACGCCCGGTCGGATCATAAACCGCATCAGGTCTCGGGCAAGGTGAACAGCCCTCCTGGTCGATGGGAACAATGTAGAGGCAAGGGAAGTCGGCAAAATGGATCCGTAACCATCGGGAGAAAAAGGAATTGGGCTCTGAGGGCTGGGGCTCAGGGGTGTCGCCAGTCCCGCGAACACCGTCGGCTGTCGGTGGGAACTGCTCGAAGGCTGCTCCCGCGGCGAGGAGCGGGTCGTCGTCGTGCCGGACCGGGGGACGTGTGACTGGGAACGGCCCCTTCGGGGGCCTTCCCCGGGCGTCGAACAGTCGACTCAGAACTGGTGTAACGGACAAGGGGAATCCGACTATGTTTAAATTAAAACCAAAGCATTGCTCGAGTGGTCCTCTGCGGGATGCTCCACGCAATGTGATTTCCTGCCCAGTGCTCCTGAATGTCCAAAGTGAAGAAATTCAACTCAAGCGCGGGGTAAACGGCGTGGAGGGTAACTATGAACTCGTCTAAAGGTAGCCAAATGCCTCGTCATCTAATTAGTAAAATAATGACGCGCATGAATGGATTAACGAGGATTCCCACTGTCCCTGTCTACTATCCAGCGATAAACCACAAGCCAATGGAACGGGCTTGGCGGGAATCATCGGGGAAACGAAGACCCTGTTGAGGCTTTGACTCTAGTTTTCCCGACTTTGTGAAATGACTTGAGAGGTGTAGGATTAAGTGGGAGCTTCGGCGAAGGTGAAATACCCAACTACTTTTTAAACGTTATTTTACTTATTCCGTGAATCCGGAGGCGCGGGCGCTGCCCCTCTTTTTGGACCCAAGGCCGCTTCGGCCGGCCGATCCGGGCGGAAGACATTGTCAGGTGGGGAGTTTTGGCTGGGGCGGCACATCTGTTAAAAGATTAACGCAGGTTTGTCCTAAGATGAGCTTCTGCTCTTGCCGCAACGAGAACAGAAAATCCAAAAAACAACAAAACACTCGTGTGGAACCAAAAAGGGTTTAAAAGCTCCGTTTGATTCTGATTTCCAGTACGAAATACGGAACCGTGAAAGCGTGGCCTATCGATCCTTTAAGACCTTCGGAATTTTTTGAAGCTAGAGGTTGTTCAGAACAAGTTTACCACAGGGTATAACTGGCTTTGTGGCAGCCAAGCGTTCATAAAAGCGACGTTGCTTTTTGATCCTTCGATGTCGGCCGAGGCTCTTCCTATCATTGTGAAGGCAGAAATTTCACCGCAAGTGTTGGATTGTTTCACCCACCTACTAGGGAAAAACGTGAGCTGGGTTCTAGCACCGTCGTGAGACAGGTTAGTTTTACCCTACTGATGACAGTGTCGCAATAGTAATCCAACCTAGTACGAGAGGAACCTGTTGATATTCGCACAAATTGGTCCATCGCGCTTTGGTTGATCAAGCCAGTGGCGCGAAGCTACCGTGCGTTGGATTATGACTGAACGCCTCTTAGTCAGAATCCGGGCTTAGATGCGACGCGTTTCATTTGCCGCCCGCTCGTCCCCGATTGCCGACCTTCAAGTAGGGGCCTCTTGGCCCCGGGAGGCACGTGCCCGTTGGCCAAGCCCCTCGCCGTCGAAAAGAAGCCGCGCGGGCCGCCTTGAAAGTACAATTCACCACCGAGGCGGCGGGTTGAATCCTTTGCAGACGACTTAAATACGCGACCGAGGGTATTGTAAGGTGGCAGAGTGGGCCTTGCTGCCACTGATCCACTTGGATTCAGACCCCATGTCGCTCCGATTCGTCCGCCCCCCCGGACCCTCTAGGGGCACGGCGTCGAGGAGGCTGGGAATGGGATGGGACCGGGGCAGCGCTCACCGGGATCTCGGGAACTGGATATTCCAAGGCTTGAAGAGAAAGAAAGACTGTAGGTCTAGACATCGGGGCAGTGGCAGCCATAAGCACGGGGGGGGGGGGGGGGAGGGTCTAAAGGGAAAGATCAGGCAGCCGCAGATTTGTGCATCATCATAAAGCTGCGATGGCAGGCCCGTCGGGGGAAGATCGGAGGCGCAGATTGCTTGACGAACACGGGCTGGACGTCTAGGGCTGTCCAGGCCAGTGCAGGTAAATTCGTCGAGGAGGGATGCGCCGACGAAACAGGGGCTGTTCGGACACAGCAGGTAGGCAGTGGCTGGAATCTGGCCAGCGCCGACGAAAATCGGCAAAAGTCGTCGGAATCGGCAGCCGGTGCTGGCGATGAGTCTGGACGTTTATAGTCCTAGGCGTGACGAAAAAGACTGGGGGCCTAGGCAGGGGCAGCGATGCCAACAGTGGGAAAAATCGGCAGCGCGGAGATCCGCAGCTGGAGGCCCGTCGGGGAAAATCGGCAGCGCAGATTTGTTGACGAACACGGGCTGGACGCTGGGCTGTTTAGGCCAGGCAGGAAAATTCGTCAAGGGGACGCGCTGACGAAACAGGGGCTGTTCTGACACTGCAGGTAGTGTTGGAATCGGGAGCGCCGACGAAATCGGAGAAGTCGGCAGAATCGGCAGCCGGTGCTGGCGATGAGTCGGACGATTTGTTGTCCCAGGCTTGACGGAAACGACTGGGGCCTAGACACACACTGGGGCAGTGGCAGCTATGCCAACAGTGGGAAAAAATCGGCAGCGCAGATTTTTTGACGAACATGGGTGGACGCTGGGCTGTCCAGGCCAGGCAGGAAAAATCGTCAAGGGGATGCGCAGACGAAGCAGGGGCTGTTCAGACACAGCAGGCAGGGTGGAATCGGCTAAGCGCCGACGAAATCGGCAGAATCGGCAGCCGGTGCTGGCGATGAGTCTGGACTGTTTATAGTCCTAGGCGTGACGAAAAAGACTGGGGGCCTAGGCAGGGGCACAGCGATGCCAACAGTGGGAAAAATCTGGCAGCGCGGAGATCCGCAGCTGCGAGGCCCGTCGGGAAAATCGGCAGCGCAGATTTTGTTGACGAACACGGGCTGGACGCTGGGCTGTCTAGGCCAGGCAGGAAAATTCGTCAAGGGGACGCGCTGACGAAACAGGGGCTTTCAGACACAGCAGGCAGTGTTGGAATCGGCAGCGCCGACGAAATCGGAGAGAAGTCGGTCAGATCTTGAATCGGGCAGCCGGTGCTGGCGATGGAGGTCCGGATACCGATTTATTAGTCCCAGGGCCTTGAACGGAAAAACGGGACTGGGGGCCTTGACACAACACTGGGGGCAGTGGCAGCTATAGCCAACTAGTCGGGAAAAATCTCGGACAGCGCAGATTTCTATTTTGACGAAACATGGGCTGGGACGCTGGGCTGTCGCAGCGCCAAGGCAGGTGAAAAATCAGTCAAGGGGATGCTGCTGGACGAAAGCAGGTGGCTGTTCAGGTACACAGCGGGCAGTGTTGGGAATCCCGGCTCCAGCGACGACGAAATCATTTGGAGATAGTCGGCAGAATCGGTCAGCAGGTGCTGTGCGATGAGTCTTGGACTGTTTATAGTCCTAGCGCGTGACGAAAAAGACTGGGGGGCCTACGGCAGCCGGCCCAGCGATGCCAAACAGTGGGGGAAAAAATCTGGCATGCGCGGAGTTCCGCAGCTGGACGGCCCGTCGGGGAAAATAAAAAAGGAAAAAAAAATAAAAAAAAAAATATCGGTGCGGCAGCGCAGATTTGTTGACAGAAACACGGGCTGAGGACGCTCGGGCTGTCGAG
>JAQIZT010000122.1:0-40485 GCA_029228515.1 Populus alba x Populus x berolinensis | reverse complement strand
TTTCTTTCCTTTCTTAGTAAATTCTATGTTGTCTTCGCCTTTATTATATTTACAAGCAAGAATTAAAGTACGGTTGGTTTATGTGCTTATTATTTCAGACACCGAATTTTGTTTTCCTGTTTTAGATTGTTCGGCTTTATTTTACTAACTTTCATTTCTCTCTCGTTTTGTGGTTTTTGTATTTTCGATTTTTTTTATTTTTGCTTTTTCAGTATTTTATAGGGTTCTCTCTGCTTGGGTTTGATTTTTGTGTTACATACACACACTTCCTTTTCAATTCGGGGAATTGAAAAAATTTAGGGAATTTTTATTTTTTATTATTTATCCATGGAGAGTTCGAGTGCGGTTTACTTCTCACTGTTTCAACGAACTTAAATTTCTAAAATTTGGTATTATTTTTGCGATTAAAAATTTCTTATGTTTATCATCTTTTTTTGTGTTTTTTTTTTCTTAGATTAATCTGTGGTTTCCATTTCGTAATTTCGATGTTTGTAGTTTTTTTTAGCTCCCTTTTTGAAACTTTTCTCATATTGTTTTCTGTTCTACCACGTGGATTTTTATGAAATGAAGTAAATAAAAAAAGAATTTAAATAGTTATTCAAGCTTTTTTCTCCTTAAGTTGTAATTCGCTCGCAATATCTGGAGTTTTTCACTTTTGAAGAATATAGGCAATAACTGTCTTTAAATCATGGGTTGCGAGGTGGCTATGAACTCCGGAAGTGATTCTCGGACGACTTGGTAAGTTGGTTATTTGATCGCATTAGTATGACGAGATTTTGATTGTTTTGTTATGATCATTGTTATAATAATAATCTTGGTTGAATTCTGTATATGAAAGCGGCGTTTGAAGGCTTTTTGGAGTTGTGTGTCTTCTTTGTTAATGGTCGGTGAAGGGCATTGTAGTTATTGTACTCGGACACGGGTGTGTAATAGATATAGGTTAGCCATTATGAGGGCCAGGTGTATTGATGCTTGAGTAATAAAGTTCTTATCTTAATATTGACTCAAAAGTCTTTGGTTTACAATTGGGGCCTGTCGTTTAAGTTGATTTTGTTCCCATAGTTAGACAACTTGTGAAAACACAAAACTGTGAAAATCAAATTGGTATAAAAAGCGGTAAGAGAAAGAAGATAAGAAGAATTGGGATGTGTTTCTTTATATGTATTCAAATTAGTTGCTTTTCTTTTTCTTCCGTCATGTTTTTTTTTTTTATAACTCTTCTGGTGGTCATCACTCTCCTAATGTTTGCGACGAACTGTTTGACAGATGCTGACGATTAAAATGATGGAAGTTGGGTGTAGAACCGATATATGGGTTTTATGTTTAGGGAATGATGATCATTTCTGGTGATATGGATGCTGATTACCTTGAAGAGGTGCGCTTATGTCTCATTTATATTTGAACTTTTATATCTTGTATTACTTGCGCTAAAAGGTTCTTCATTTAACGTGCACATTTAATTTGAATAGTGAAAGTTGGCATCCCTAAGAAACTGAGAATTTGTGAAGAAAGCAGTTTTTTTATTTGAGGAGCAGGAAAAAAAACAAACCATCAGAGGCTTAGGCTGGTGAAATGAAGACACTAACAGAGTCTTAAGAAATCAAAGATGTTAAAATAAACTAAAGACTTTCATAGGCAATGGTCATTTGTTGTATACTGGCTTGGTTCTTGGGAGGTGAGATTGCGTGAAAAAAGTTTCACATTCCATATGAAAACTATGATCGACCCAAGATTGTTTACAGTGGATGAAATTTGCTCTTTTCTAAATTCTTATTTTTTTCTTTTTTTTTTAAATCTGGTAAATGTGTGTCTGTTCAGCTCGAGAGAGTACAGCCAAAGTCAGTTTATGACATCTTAGAAAATTCTCAAGTAATGTTCAGGCAAGCAGTAGCTTTGTTGTGCATGCAATTCCTATTTTTCTCATTACATAATGCAATGCGTTTACGGGTTGTCTGCGTTTAACATACATCTCTTCTTTTGCTTTTACACAAGGAACATCCTTGTTTAGTTATTATGGTAGTTTTTCAGTGTGATATTCTCAAATTGTGGTGCTACACTAACTGAATTTCAGGGAGTGCAAGGTAGTGCTTGCCGCCTTAGCTGACAAGTTTGGTTTGTCGCTAAACGATAAATGATGTATGGAAATTTGCTGATCATGGGCTTAAGTTTTTTAGCCTTTCCGTTCCTCAAATTATGTCCTTGGCAGATTTCTTCCCTTTTTTTCTTTTGGTTCGACACAATAATCTCATGTTATTCTATTTTCAGTTGTCAGTGGAAGTCACAGAAACATCCACTGACGCTGCAGAACAAGGCTGATCGTGTATGCCAGGCAAAAAACTCATTGTCATGCAGTAATCTTGATGTAGTGTTAGTATCTCTTGGTTCTTTAACTAAACAACTCGCTCTCCTCTCTCTTACTCTGTTGTTTGTTATTTGTCTTGCCTTGCATTTACTGGTAACACTTTAAGAAGCTCAGTTTTGGATTCTTCTACTAATTTGGCATACGGCTTAATGCAACCTAAGATTGTCCTGCCTAATATGCTTTGCACAGTTATGAACTCTTGTTTGATTTTTAATATTGTATGTCAAGTATGCGGGGAAGCTTTCCAATTTGATCATAATGGCTCTCTCTTACATGAGCCTTCTGTAATAAAGATAAAACTTACTTAAAGGGGAACAATACATCAGTAATCTCAAGTTTTGACCGGCCTGCATAGTCACCAGAGCAATACCTGTAATACCATGAAGAAACAATTGTGTTTGAATCCCATGAAACGCAAATCATAGTATTAAATTGACTATAATTCCTCGGAGATACATTTAATTCGGGTCTTCCTTTAGCTTTTTGAATAATAATAATGAGACGCTTAGAAAATCAAGCACGCTTAGGTTGTCATGAATACTGCTGAAAAGATATTTGTTAAGTGGCTGAAAGCATGGACGGAATGCTCCCATGCAATTCCGCAGCAAAGACATCAAGGATCTGCATAATGGAAGGAATCCTGATGAACTCTCAGGAGAAAACACTTTACAAACACCCAAAGCATGGTTACCATAGGAATGCAAAGAAAATATCTGATCTGATCAACATTTGTCCATGGTGGCAATGCGCATAAATGTATAATTTCTTTTATTCCTTTTTATTGTTGATTTTTTTTTTTTGGTGGAAGTGTGGTAAATAATCCCTGTATCTGTTGGTATATAACTATTGATTCAATCTGAATCTTAATATTGGGGAATTGGGGGAACATAGATCTTGCATAAATACTGTTTATACCAATTTCCAAAGAATATTCAGAAAAATAATAGTCACATGCTATTGCGGAACTAACTGGCAATGGTCCAGCTCTTTAAATAAGTTAAATAGAATTTCTTGAAACCAACATTTAAATGTCAAGAAAGAAACGGAGCATTAACTGAATCTTAAGACGATGCTTGATGTTTCTTCATTAATGCTGGAAATTATCAGCGTGGTTTGGAGTTCGAGACTAAATTTTCAGAATGGGAAGAATTTTTTTCAAGTAACTCGTATCTTTGCTATTTTCTCAGTGATTTTGATAAAAAAATTGGGAGTTTCATTAGTTGGTGACTTAGGTGATTCTAGCAGTATGGTTTTTTCTGTTCACATCTAGTAGAAGTCTGTGTGAAGCTAATCAGGTTTGCCAAGTCATGTTATGTTCAATATTTTGGTCTGGCTAGACCAATGAAAGGTTCTGAGTTGAAATATAACTTGGTTTTTACTAAAAATAGCTCATTAACAGAATTTATTTCTGAAATTGGCTCATGTAATCATTTTCAGGGCTAGGACTGGTTGTCTTTTTGGGTGTCTCAATAAAATTTTTTTGACCAAGTTCAAGCCATGTCAGAACTTTCCAACCATTACTCTTGGCAGCATGTTCTATGCTGCAAGAACAAATTATACACCTTTAGGAATGGACAGTTGGTGTGATTAAGAGGCTACGAAAACAGTCACAAGTTTGTTTATAATGATTTTGACTGACCACTGTTTGAATCCACTTTAGGTCACGTAAGTTACTCTAGTCTGATTCGTTCAACCTAATGTTTGCAAGCATTGGACTTGTTAGATGTGTGCTTCATTTCTTTGTTCTGTACTAGAATTTGATTAAAAATACTTCTATGTACTAGAGATTAATATAAAAACCGTACTTGGAGCTTCACTTAACAATTAAAGCTTTTGGCTTGAATTAGTTCTTTTGATATGGTATCCAGAACCTTGATGACTAAACGGTTATGGAATTTGAGTTTCACCACTCTCATTCTGATCTAATTAAATTGAGCAACAATAAGCACGAGGTACTGATGGATCTTGTCCTAAGTTTCATACTCAAAAGGATTTCAATAATGGAGGCGTATTTTAACGAGTAATATAAAACCATTCTTGGAACTTCCCTATTAAGACAACTGAAGTTGTAACGCAATTTGGCATAAATTGGGTTCTTGACATTATGTTCGTTAGTTAGTTTATTTTTTAATTTAGGTTTATATGACTCCTTTTCTTGCTATTGGGACGCTTCTTATGAAAACTTCTTGGATTTGAGATTAATGCGTTGGATGCATATTTTGATTGGTCGTCAATGATAATTTTCTATGCATAAGTACATACGCATGCATCACTAAAAAGGTTTTGTGCATTTTTGTGTGTGGTTCAAAATATGTATGATCCACACCATCATACTTACAGAAGAATGTTTGTGTTTATGATAACCTTGTAGCTTACTCTTGTGGCTCTACCCCATTCGAACCTTCTGGAGATATGTAAGTTTACTTTTGTAATTTGTGCTGCCTAGATTATGATGCAACAGCGCTGAAGATGCAGTTGTTTACGAAGACTTTGCATGAACAATACGAGGCGCATGAGATTCAAGTTGGTAGTCATTGAGGAGGACTACTTCGTTGTCACAAAAGAATTCTATTTTGTCTTCTGAATCCTCATGTGCAGCACCAACATCCCGACAATGAAGATTATGATGATGATGTTGGAAGAGGAACTTGAAATAGGAAACTCGTGGTTTCGGATAAAATTCTTGAATTTCAAACTGCCTCTCTATCAGGTTTGCTTTTGGGTGATTCCCTTTGGTTTAAATTTAAATTCATTATATATATCCATGTAAGATAATGAAGTGCCGTTGCTCTCATCTCTTTAAGGTTTTTTATTACTAATAGCCTATTCTGTGGTCTTGAGTGGTTCAGTTACATTCTTTCCGTAGAACCCTCTCAAGCTTTTATATCTGTAACATCTGGTAATATTCTTCTTCTAATCTAAAAGATTGGAATCTTGAATTTTGTTGTTTTGTGTGTCTTATTCATTTACGCTGCTGGTCAGATCAGAACTATGGTTCTCTCTGAAAAATGGCTGGCATTTATATTCTCATTTGTGTGCTGTTTCAATTCATCTTGATCCCATTTTTCCTTCGGTTACATTATTATAAGGTTATGGTGATTCTCTAAAGTTTGTGGGGCTTGTTCTGCGTGTTACACAAATGTTGGATATCTTTTTGCGTCTTTATTCATCATATAATTGTAGCCAAGGGAAATTATTCTGATCGATCAGGTTCTATCTGGCGATTTTAGGAGCGTGTGCTGTATTTTTGTGAGCATGCACATTATGCTTCCTCTGTCAACACTTGGTATGAAGAGGTTTGCTGCGTGATTCCATTTCTTGGCATGTTGTTTATTCGTTTTCTTCTTATTTTTTTCTGTTTTATATGATTATCTCTTCTTTCAAGGATGTAGCTGTTATTTTTCTCATGTTTGTACATGCCATTTAGTATCCATATGTCATCCATAAACTTCTTTATATTTTTTGCTCTTTGTTTGGGGTTTGCAAAAACATAGGATGCCTTCAGTTCTGTTATGGCAATTTTTGGGCATCTAGAATGGACTTTTACCTCGATCCGGACACCCAGGATAATATCAATTGTGACGGAATGGACTTTGTTTATGTCCAATACAGCTTGGATTATCCTAAGACACCAAGTCAACAATGTCGAGACTCGTCAGTTAAACCGTAATATGCTTTTCGGAGGCAAATCTTTGGGTATATGATTGTGATTTAACTCAGACCATGTTAGGGCTTGCTGGTCTGGTTCAGTAAACTCCATCTCTGCGCATTAAATTTGCCCTACTAGCTGTCTTGGATCAGAAACGTCTAGGTAGTGCATTTTAGCCTCAACGAGGCAAATCCTCATTTTAAGAGGTACTGCAGATTCAGCAGCTCTATCTTCATTAAAACATATATATATTTTAATCCCAATTTCCTTGTTGTCTCTTATTCGTTCTATAGCACACAAATGGTTTCTTGGTGGAATCACACATTTTGTTGGAACCTGGAAAGAGTTTTTGGTTTGACGTACAAATTTAGTTATCAGCTGTTTGGGTGGACTTTCTGTGTGAGATTTGCAGCAATGTCTGGAATCATTTTTGTCTACATTCAGGTTTTGTACTCTCAGACAGCTGACTTTGTGTTAGCTCGAAAGTAATACAAATTGTAGCCATCCACCTAGGAATGTTTTTGCTGTACAATTGCAACCTGATGAAATCTACCAAGCTTTTCACACTTTGAACTTTTGAGTAGCTCTATCATTCTCGCTGAGATTTTGCTTAACTGACAGCAAGAAAAGGTTTTAGAATCAAGGAAATTCTTGGAGACTAAGTGATAAGGTCATCTGACTATGTTACCTCACATATATCCTTTTTATTTCTCTTAAAAAATTGACACAAATATTTTATTTCAACTTTGAGGTTATTATCCCTGGCTATGGAATTAGTCATTTGTTTTCTATACCATGAATATCCCCACTCGCACACACACAATTTTTCACATTTTCTACACATGTTCCAGGCAAGATTATTTAGTTTAGAATTCTCCTTTTCAGGGTCAGCAAGCATTGCTTGGAGTATATCTAGTAGTTTCAGGAGTAGGAGTAGAGAAGTTACTCAGGATGATGTAGAACTTGGTTCCATGGATTCATTGCAAGTTCTGATGCTAAATCGGAAGATATTCACTGAGGTCATTATACCATATATCTTTCAATTTACTGTAGGTGTTTCCTATTATTGCATTTGCATTCATAAATGCTGTAGGATGCTGTTGTCATCAGCAAATGTTTAGTTCTCATTTAAGGAACCACTGTCTGAATGGACATGCTTTAAAAGATGAGTGCAAGCCTTTGGATTGTAAAAACATTTGTGCATGTATGATTATGATGTCAATAGAGATGAATGATAGAATGTGACTCAAAACTTCTTTTGTGTTATTCACTGTGTGCCAATTCTCTGGAAAGGCACAAAGCTCAAAATAAAAATAAAAAATGCACCAATTCTGTTGTAGTGTCAGCTAGGGAAACATTCTTACAAGCCACCCAAAGCATTCCATCTCAACTAGGATGCAATTATTGATTGAAACAGTCTCCCGTGGTTTGTTTAGATCCGGACATCCTCTTAGTTTGCTTAACCCATTGTTTGCACTATCCCATCTATTCAGGTTGTTATTAGAATCATACCTTGGGTGACTATGTTGTTCCACAACTATCTTCTCGATGGGAAGTGCATCTCTCCGAAAGTTTTACTGGTCTGCTTTTCATCCAGAAACAACACAGATAGTTGCCTAGTAATGAAACGTGTTGTTGAAAGAATTGGACCATCTTCCTCCTATCTAAACCACAGAAAGGCGCTGCCAAGAATTCTGTATTCCAGTCCAAAGAACTCAACATCACCATGGCACAACTCAAATAGCAAATAATCACATCCCACACTTTTTGGAGGGACATGGAGGAAAGAAGATGGTACAGATAGGAAAAACATTGTTTATGACTTCAAACCTGGGAGTTAATTTGCTGCTTTGCACTTCTGAAAGATGAGAACTGATAAATCTTGATTGTCTGTTAATCAAAAAAATACATAAGTTTTCTGTGTGAGATGGGTCAATAAAATTATGGGACAAGGTGTAAGTGGTGCAACATCTTTGACCTAGATTCTGAATAATTGTTTTGCATCCGTTTGCAATAGTTATCTTGTTGTTCTGTGTCTTATTGAGGATTTTTTATGATGAAGCAGGAGGAAGTTGATCATGTCGAGGGGCCTCTAGATGGTTAAAAGGTCCCAGTCCACTTCCTATTTCTGTTAATAGAAGATGGGTTGGAGATCTTAAAGTTTTTTGATACAATTTCTATCCATGAACCTTCGAAGAAAGGGACAACAAAGAGATCACAGAAATTCCATTTTCAAAGGTCTTGCTCTCTTGCTTTTTGGTATTTTCTTTCAGGAGTGATGTTTATTCATCTCAAAATCATTTAACATGATCTAGCAAAGACACCGTGAATAAAACAGACGCAGCACATGAGCAATTTGCATTGTACACTTCTTTTACATTTTTCTTTCGTTTCTAGTTTCTTCGGGTCTAGTCTCTCTTTAATGATGAGGAAGTATTGTCTAAAAATAAGGTACCTGTCATCTTCTGGTATGCAATAATCAAGATTACTGTATACACTTACTTGTTTAACTCTTCAATTTCAGAGAAGTATCACATCCTATTTCATTGGATGCTCTATGATACTTGTTGAAGAGGTAATACTAATGAATAATTTTTAAAGGACTCTGGTCAACTGTTCTCCATCAGCTTTTGCTTGTAATACACACATTGCACATCTCAATCTTGAGCGAAGATGCTGCAGAATTAGCAAGTTTTGGAACTGCTACTTCGGAGCTATTAAAACGTCTGTTCAAATTGAGGAACAAAGAAAGAACTCTTATTCTTAGTGCTGCACCAATGATAATGAGGAAGTGGAATGGAAAGTTCCCCAGCCTGCATTCAAAATTCTACCCCCTTGATCCGAAAGATCGGGAAGAGAGAAATTCTTTGGGAAAATTCCCCAGATATCTGTGACAACTGTAGAGAGAGTTTTGATCTAGTCGGGGACTGACACTGGATCTTCATTTATCTAGGGAAAGTGAACAAGCGTGACTAGTCCACAAAATCGTTGTTCAGATGCTCCCAGTCGGAGTTAAATGAGAACACCAGTATCTTTGTGTGGAACAGGTCTTCCTGTTCTCTTGGAGTCCTTTGGGATTAGACGACTCGTCAGAACCTGGAAATCTTCCATTCTCAGAAAGCAGATGCAGTCCACAACTTCTGAGGACTGGAATTCAGATGGAGGTGGAAAAGCTCTAGTCATGTTGAAGATAGAAGTGAGAATAATAGTGCTCGAGCTTCATGAAACGTGATGCTGTTAAGGCGATTCAGCAAGCTCACATTGCCAAAATAGAGATTTGATGGAAGGATCTGCGTTAGATAATATAGAATACATTGGGAACCAAATGAAACTAATACATAAAGCCAAAGCATATTCTTGATCTTCAAGCTGTAAGCAGATGCTCTTCGTAAATTTTTGGATCACAGGGATAGTAAGCCTCTTCAACTTTCCCGCGGGGTGGCAAAGATCATAACATCGAACCCTTAAGCCAATAAAAAAAAAAAGGCTTTCTCATGGAGCTACTAGGCCATGGAAATCGATCTGGTTGCGCAAATCAACATTGCTAATGACAAAATTCCTCATGAACAGGAAAATTTCTCAGCAATTGCCAGAATCCAATTCTAATACACGAGAGACTGCATATGGCATGAAAAATACATCACTCTTATCTCGCGCTGCAATAAAGCTTCAGACATTGAAATTGAAGTTGAGCAAGTAAGGGTTTTAGTGTGCCTACCATATAGTAGGTTTTTTTTTGAAGCTATATCATTTCTGGTCGGTCTTATTGACAGTTATTCTTAAATTAATTAGAAGGTTAGATGGGGCAGGGTTACCATTGAAAAGCTATGTTTGATCAAATTTAGCATCATTTAAAGCTTTTTTCAATGC
This sequence comes from Populus alba x Populus x berolinensis, assembly GCA_029228515.1. Classification (NCBI taxonomy): domain Eukaryota; kingdom Viridiplantae; phylum Streptophyta; class Magnoliopsida; order Malpighiales; family Salicaceae; genus Populus; species Populus alba x Populus x berolinensis. The sequence continues at coordinate 30,604 of JAQIZT010000122.1, read as the reverse complement.
TTATATTTTCAATATTATAATATAAGATAGCCTATCCAGAACTTCACCAGTGAGGGATAGAATCAGCTAAAGAGGGAAAAAACATCTTATGAGTAGAAGAGATGTACTTCTGTGAGTTAAAGGTATTATTTTTTGCAGGGATAAAAGTAAAAGGAGGCAGAATAATACTAACTGGATGACCTTGGCTGATAATGTAGTGATTTTGATGCATGCAAGAAATCAATCCAGGAATTTTTTATGGAGTTAATCGATATGAGTGCGTTGATTCATACCACCAAAGGTAAAGGTGGTGTTGTGATAGCAAGGCAATTTGTGCTATTGACTTGGACTTTTACTTTATTGATCATTAGCATATATGGAATTTGTATCATTAGATATTTTGATTAGAAGCGCCATTTAGTTTGGCTGCATTCTTCGCCTGTTTGTCTTCTTCTTTTATTTGAAATATATATTCTTCTTAAGTTTGCATCTTATGTTACGGATGAGCAAGCACCTTATTAATAGTGTCTAGGCAACCCTCAGGCAAGTGGAAAAGCCTAATCACCTTAAGGATCCATGCTCTTTAGTATAATTAGATTCTGGTGTTTTTCTGTGTTTTCTTTTCAGCAACGCTGTATTGCTTCTAATATATGTCGTGTTTTCTTGAATTGAATGTAATTCCAAGTCTTGGGTTCATGATATATATTTTACTTATAAATTCCTATGTCCTGCTTTTTCTATATATTCCATTTGGAAATATAATACACTGTTTTGCGCTAAAGAGTTTCAGCTAATTTTCTATCGAACTCAAAGCTTTTTTGGTATCCTCTGGATGACCATGAGGCTGCGCTCGTCATTGAAACGAGGGCAAGCTACCTACAGTAAGGACCAATGAAAATTATATTAAAGAGCTCTCTGGTGGAAAGGGAAGTAAGGTACATGTGGATGCTGAGGAAACTGTGCTGGCTGTCGCAAGCAAAAGCTTCAAAAAAAAGCTAGGTTGTAATCACGCTTTTATCTGGTTGCACATACTGCCCAATTTATGTTTTAATTTTATTTGTTTTGCTGAATCCACTTTTACGATGTGTCTATTTCTAAATTATTTAAGAAGAGCTAAGAATCTTACTTGAAAAATTGTTTTATTAGGATTACAAGCCATCAGAAACACTTTGAAGATATTTTATTTGGGGAAGGGAGCTTGAAGACCCACACTTCTCTTGCTGCTCAATAATGTTCAGCCAAACTCCATGCTTCATCTAGTTCGTACACAATACATTTGAGGCCCAAGGGCACAAAAGATTCCAGGTGAAAACCATAGTCTTTTCAGCAGCCTCCAGGGGCATTGAAGAAGAAATCTGACTACTTCTGTAAAGAATAGGTCCCATTTTCCTAATGGAGTAAGTGAACGAATAATCTATCTTCTTTACCTGTTTATTTCTTTAGAAAGATTTGTCTAATCTCCTTGAAGGCATTTAAAAAGTTGTTTTCATGCTCATAGACCAATTGTTTTTTTACATACATGATACATGCTCAAATTGGCAAGCAGAGACTTGCACGCTCCAGTTAATCCAGTTTTATTCCCTTTCTGATATTCTACCCTTCATTTTTGTTCGGTAGCCTAATATTCTTCCCTACATAATTTTGGGAAAACAAACAGAAGCAATTTTAGATCGACGGTTTAGATTATTAACTCATAGATATTCCTGTATGCTTAGCTGAAGTAGCTAGGTTTGTTTTCATTAATTTCGTAGAAAATGTGCTCTAAAATAGATAGCATCTTATGTCAATCAAACCGTCAGCTGCTGTCATTTCTGTCCTAGTGAAACTGAGGAATTTCGTAATTTGATCTCACTTGCATTTGCTTTCCCGCATGAACTCTTTTTCATGTGTTGATGTGTTTCATGCTCTCTGTTTTGCTTTACTTTCTCTTCTGTTTACTCCCTCTTGCTATTGCATATCGTTTATTTATCTTCACTGTTTTTTTTTATATCTTTTTAGTAATTCTAAATTCTCTAGTATTCTTAGTTCCTTTTTCTTATGTTCTTCTCTTATTTAAAGAACGTATCATCATTTCTTGCAAATTCTGTATACAAGACATTTTAAAATATGCTTCTTCCCAAACAAATTTTCCACTACTGCCTCAAGTAAATGAGTTCTACACATCTGCTGCTCATCCTTTCTCTGATAAAACATGTTGTGGGGGGACAGTACATGACGTAGGGAGGGTCTGATCTAACAATTTAGCTCTTTACTTTTCGAATTTTAGGCCAATCGACTCGGTATTGATTAAACACTGTCACTAATAGTGGTATAATTGACATTTATTTATAAAACCTCCATATTAGTTGATGAAATTTTTTGGGCCTCAAAACATTTTGTTAGTAGTTTTGATTCTCTCTATGTTGTATGCTTGTTCATCTCATCAATGTGTCAATGCAAATCTATGACAAACCTCCTATGGTATCGCAAATTAATAAATAATTGCAAAGCTTCTAATCATATTATCAATACACGGATTCATTAATTCTTTTTTCTTCTTTTCTGTTGAAATCTATATCCAGTTGTTTTTTACGTCGGGTGCTAGTTGTGGTTTTTCTATAAACATGGCAGTCAATCTTAAAAAAGAAACCGACGGATCGTTGTGTTCAAATGTGTTTTCATTTAAATTTTTTTAATCATGCTTTTGGTAATTCTACATTTATGCGAAAGGAATCTTTCAGCATTACTTTATATGATATATATATATTATATATATATTATAAACTAATTGTTCATTTAGCAAACCAGTTATATATCGCTACCAAACGTAACCATTTTTATCTGATCTTTCACATATTAAGTTTTTGCGGCAAGAAGAAATACTTCATTATGTACCTTATTAAAATTAATTTCCAAAATGTCATTGCTGAGGGCAATCCTAACATTCCATTTAAACATCCTCAGTTTTTTGAAAAAAAGGTGCATCTAAACTTTTTTTTTCTTAATTTTTTGAATTACCTCTTGCCACATGCATATGAAGACTGGTAGTTTTGACAGGGGTACATTCGACTTTCTCATTGGCAGGTAAAGTGAGGAAAGACCTTTGTAGTTAAGCACAGTGGGTATGGGTGCTAATCTCTTACTTACTATCAGAAGTCAAGCCCCAATGGTGATCACAGCTGGCATGTCATTTGCGCTAATGCAAAAAGAAGCTTGGGTAATGTTGTGATACTGCAGCAGACTGCTAAATCCCTTTACTTGGACATCCAATAAGCTGGCTGCAGTCAGTACATCTCTTGAAAACAAACTTGTATAATGCACAATATTTCCCAACATGGTTTTGCAACCTCCTGACTAGATTGGATGGTTCGTTGTCTGCAAAAGGAAAGCCTTGATTCAAGACGCATTATTGAACGGGTTGCTGTAATTGGACAACAGGTTTGATTCAGCTTTCTCTTTATGCTATTCAAGGTTGGCCTTGACTTAGAACTCTGTTTTGAATCTCTTAGTGTCTTTATTATTCTGTCTTGTAGTATATATTGAGATTGGCAATTCTATGCTGCCTTTTAGGACACACCTAAGAGTTATTTCTATCTTCCTTTCATGTAATGACTACCTAATATTGCTCCACATCCCCTAGCGCGCTTATCACTAGATCTGGATTGTGAACTTTTTCTTTTGCCTAAAGTAGCTAACTCCATAGTGACAGCCATTAATAGGGAAAGTTGTGTGAAGTTGGCAGAGGAAAGGAAAGGAGGTTGGGACATATAACTGATAGAGCTTTTATTCATAATACACAATGCGATGTTCAGACTTAGACTGGGAGAACTCATATATCACATAGCTCCTCACCGCCTCCTGGGTAGCCCCTTTTTCCCATCCCACTATTGGAATTATAAACGCCGTGGTATTTCTAAGATGGAAATGCACAGAATTAATCATTAATAGGTTCAATGGTGTACAACATGAATTTTGATTATATGATCTGTTATAGCAGGAGCCAGATGGGCGGTTATAAGCTCCTGATTCTAAGAATCTTCAGGCATCATATCATAATTAGGCTATTGCTGTATCTTTATCGTGACGTTCCGAGCTGCTGAATAATCGTGCGCATCATCCTAGGATACGTGCAAGATGAGCTATCTGCTCATTTTGCTAAGCATTTCCGAGACAATCTTACGAAAGAAGGTTAAGGAGTGTGCTGTTTTACGGGTATAATTCTTGTTTAATAATTTACTTTAGATTATGGAGTTTACAGATACATAATAAGTTGTACGGATGATTGATGATGGTTTTTGCACTATTTGATCGATGAATGCTGTTCAGTTTGCCCAATGTATAGCTTTACATGGAATGTTCAAAATGCCGCGCAGGATGCAATATGAGACACTTGTTTTGGGCCAAGAAGGTCCTGATTTTTCATCATACCATATGAAGAGGAATTGAAAAAGATGGTCTTACCAGACGAATGTGAGTTTCAGACATCATGATCTCATTTTATTTCTAATTTAATTTTTTTATTCAATCTTCTAAGATTCTACTATGGCACATAAAAATGGATAGCCGTGTTTTTCGTTAGATTTGAGGTCATTTTTTATTGCATTTTTGCAGTTCTGTAAGCTAGTAATATTGCAAAGATGCTGTAAGCTCTTTTTTGGAAATTGCTAGTCATTTTATTTGCAATTTGATTGTCTGACTAGCAAAGTGTTATTGGATGAAAATTCATGCATATCTAAATGTGAATGAGATCACATGAGTACGGCATTTAACTTGCATTGTTTAGAGTTATGGCAACTTGTAAGGTTTATATATTTGCACAAGGTATTGAAACACTTTGCTATTGAAAATTAGTACATATTATCACTTGTGAATACATTGTTAATCTAAATCATCGATCAGGTTACTGCTACCTTGTGGATCCATCAGAACTCTTCAGCTTCAAGCTTAAAGGTGAACGCAAATGAAATTGGTGGTTTAATAGGAGTTTGCTGTGGGACATAATAATTGGATAATATAGATTTTCTTGAATCTGGTGCTGCGGTGGATCCTTAGTACGCTGAAATTCTTATTGTCAATTAGTTGTCCATTCAATTCTCCCTGTTCTTTTAACTAAACTATAGGAAGTTATCCCCATAATATTTGGGTGTTAGGTCTGTGCTTAAGCAAAGCATGCAAGCTGTGGTCTGTATCGTGTTTTTAAACATTTGGGGATTACGAAGCTAACGCTTCTTGCTAGTGTTTCGACTGCAATGATTCAGCTCCAGACGAAGCGATAGCTCTGGCAGAGCGCTCGCATATTGAGAGGGAACTGCAGATAATCCCATGGCGCACTGAGCAGACAATTTTGTTGCTTGTGTAAACCACGGTAAGCTATTCTTATATCTGATTTATGAGCACTTCTCTAGCTAATCTATTACTTCTAATGAACTTCCCAGTTAGCATTACCTTTGAAAGTGTTGTGGATGCAGCTACCATTATAATGTGTGAATATCGTGCCCTGTACCTGTCGTAATATAAAATGAATATAGCATTTCCATTTGTGCGGCGAGAGTGTCCTTCTTTATTTTATCTTCATTGTTCTCAAAAAAATGATTCTTTCGGATATAGAGTTTCTAAGTTCTCAGGATTGACCTGAACATTCATTGAGAAATTGACTACAGTTAGATACTAAATAAAATTTTTACTTAATGATCATGTTTGTTTCAGTCAGAGATTGGGATATATCATTCTGTTCCTTGCTTAATTTTGTTATTGGTTTGCTCTAGTAACAAGTGACTGAAATAAGCAAGTTCTGCGGTTGTATTTTAAGTGAAATAGTTTACTCTAATATCTCGTAGAATTAGGAACTTCTTACAAGTACATTTAATCTCATATAAATTGAATGTGAATCCCTCATATTCGGGAATTGGAACGTAGAATCCTGGGACATTTTATTCCCAGCACCTGAAGGAACTGGATATAACTTGTATTAGCTGTATGGATCTGTCTATCACTACTTGGAGTGTGATTGCAGAAAGTTGAATGCTTGAAGTGCGTGGGACACTTGTGTAGGAACAAGAGCTCTAAAGTTGTCAATCTAGTTAGTACCCAACTTCTCGGTTGCTCGAGATGAATCGCAACAAAAGTGTGTTAGAAAAGGAAAAGAATTATTGTTTATTTTTGGACATCAAAACTCTATAGAGAAATGCAGAATGATGGGATAATTTTAGTGCTCAGACTTTTCATTTTGTAAACGGTTGTCAAATATTTGACATATTTTTCGTACGATTATTTTCGATCCTGGTTACAAGAAAACAAAATAAAAAATAAGAAATAAATTGGGTACTGATATGTCATCGCAATATGCCTCTTGCAACGTGCCCAGTATTGTTTTATTCTTCTCTTTAAATTAGGAGTGCTTGTCCATTTGCTTTCTATTTTACTTAGTACCTTATTATCCGTTGTTTATCCTATGTACTCCGCAGTGTTTGTTCTGCGTTAACTTGAGTATTCACTCACAACAAAATGGCAGACACGTCTGAATTTTCACCTTTTGTGTTGTGTTATGATGACAATCTAGCACATTTCTGCTGGGATAATGTTGTAATTGATCTTTCTCACTTTCTACAATGATATAGAGGTTAAAATGGTTAGTGGTTCTCTAGTCCATACAGCTCTAGTTAGAATTGAATCTAGCTGTACTTAAAGTAGTTTCTTTTGCACTCTTTGCTGGATATTATTCTATCCTATATTCTTCGAGCTCTTTCAGGGCTGATGTAACTATTTTACAAGATTATCCCTTTTTATCTTTATTGAATTTCGTCAAATCTCAATTTTAATTTCTTTTCGTATTCTGGACTAGGGCACAACAGGTTGAGCGTCTTGAAAAATTACTGGTGTTGGTGATCCTTCTGGCCGGTGCTTAGGATTTAGCTATGTCTCGTGCTTGCTCCAAAGGCACCAATGTCAAATGCAATGTTGAAGAAAAAGGCAGGAGCTGGTCGACGGAGGTTTACACTGTTACAGGGACAGATGCCGACCTACGGGAATGAGCATGGAGGTCGCAATAGGCGGGTGTGTTACGTGTTTCTCTTCAGCAGGAATTTTTCCTTATTGAACTCAATACTCATTTTTCGCGAATTTGATTTTGGAAATGAGATAAATAGCTTTGAAATTACCTGTTCTACGGAAACTGCATAGCACTTGTTGGTTTTCTGAAACATGTATTATTACAGTCATGTTGAACTGAAAAAGAAAGGGAAGCATTGGGTGTAGATTTAATCAGATATCAAGCATACATAATCATTATCAACATGACAGTGGTAGATTGTGGTAACTAAGATGGTATCTTGTCCCATCCTTACGCTATAGAAACACCCTTATTACATGGTGGATATCATAGCTTTGCATAGATTATTCCACAAGAATTCTTTTATATAATTTGGTGATTATACATATTTGATTTAAGTCTGACATGACATTCAAAGAGATTAAAGAGAATTCGCTATGTGGTAACAGATACACCACACTAACGCCATTACAAAAAAGAAGCTACTGTTACAATTTTAATATAAGCAAGGGCTGAGGCACAAAATTGCTGTGCCTCAATGGGTGCAGCTGAAAATTCTAGCGATAGTCCTCTTTATTATGTCTTAACCTAAGGGGTCAATCTCTAATATTATTGACTCCATATAAACAACAAGGACTGGGTAAATAACTGCGCCTTAAAGTAATCTAACGTATCCTTAGAGCAGTAAAATTTGATTTGTGAATGAACAAGAAAGATGTAAATGATTGATTCAGTTATTCTCCGGTTTCCAGGTGCTTCTGAAGTTCATTGTACCTGACGGGCAGATTGCAAAACAGACAAGGTGGCATCGTCTTGCCATGCTACGCACGCTATCAAGTGAACCAAGCTTCATGTGGGGTCCCGGTCGATTTCAACAACTAGCAAGCAAGTATGGCACGTGGCCAACGAAAGTCCTTTCTTCAGCTACCACAACAGACAAGAGAAAAGTGACAAGAAAATTCTGCGCGATCGCCAAGTTCAATTTCTTTCTGCATTGGATGGTGATGAAATTGAAAGGTTATCTGATAGCATATAAGAGATCTGGACTCCTTTGCCGGTGAGACCTAGGAAAACTTGCTTGATGCATAGCGAGAATTGAAGGGGACGAACGTAATTATGATACTAAGCATGAACAAAGGCGATTGTGTCAAGGGGATAAAATGAGAGAGAAGACGGCCATCACAAGCTCAGGCAGCAAGAGAAGAATTTGGAGGGATGAAGCTGCTGAGGCTGCTGAACTATGCAGATTGCTTATGGATGGTAGCTGCTTTATTTGCTAGCTTCATATGGACATATTTGAAAAACTATTTGCTTGCAATGCCTTCAGTGGACTTCTAGATGGGTTGCACTTAAATCTTCGTGATACCAACTGTCCTGCTACTGGATCTCAAGGCAGTTAAGTTGCTTGCAACAATACTGGGGAGACTGAACCACTTATAAATCGTGGTCTATTAAAATCATTTTTACTACTTAAACATACTGAAACATTAGTAACATGGCTATCACCTTTTTTTTTTCATAGTTTTGTTTGATGTTTCTGCTAATCTTGTAGTTTAGGCTTGAATTTCATGAGTAGGTTCTTTATACTTCGTTCTTACATGTGATTTCCTGTCCCAATGTTGATTAGTTTTAGCTAATTTGGCACAGACCCTTGAACTTAAGGAACCTAAGTGGGTGGCACACTTATGGTAGATGGATTATAGAATTGCATGTTGATTATTATAATATAGCTATTTTATTGACTTGCTGTGCTGATAGAAGATGTGGCTGATGCAGAAAAAGAAAAGGAACCTAAAAACCTTGAAGTGTTAAGCCAGTGTCAGTATTGGCACCATAAAAAACAAGTTTTGTGGACAAAAGTTCACGGGGGTAAAGAAAATGAACAAAACCCAACAACGTGGTATCATACAACCCTAAAGTGAAGACAGCATCAGAGACTCAAACGGGAACTGGGTAATACATTCCACCTTATCCATGTTGTTCATTGTTTTGAAACCTGCAGTTTCCTTGTCCCGTTCCTCTTCCAGTATATCAATTTCTTCCAGCTTGTGAAAGTGTTATACTGGTCGACTGGGTGCTGCGCAGGTGAGAATACACTCGTTTATGATAAGGGAAATGCCGTTGAGAAGGTGAAGTTACTAGTTTGAAAAGAATGTCAGCGTCTCTAACACTCCTCCATTGATAGAAAAATTAATAATGGCTGATGGACTTATTCACGTGAGCCTCTTCATCTTTTCTTGAATTTCCATATGGAGCTTAATCCTTGTTTTAGGAAATTCTCTATATCGGAACAGTTAAACTAAAGATACAGATTCTGATTGGTTATAAATGCGATGGGTATATTCGGCTCCTTTTGTTTTCAAGGTTCTTAATGTCTTTCAATTTTAATTTATTAAGTGCTAATTGCACAAAAGAATGTACTGGTCACACTGAGTTATACCTTGTACATGCTAACAAATCTAATCACTACAATCTGCTTCTTACGTCGGGTTGTACTGTACACTGGGATATGGGATTGTGGGAGCATGGGAAAAATAAAACGATCTGAAAGAGGAAGCCTAGAGCTACATCATTTTTTGTTGTTTTGAATAATTAGTATTTTGTAAATGTTCTATTATAGTTAATGAATTAAATCGGGGAGGATCCACAGAATTCATTGGTAAATTGAAAATTCAAACTATTTTTACCACTCAGAAAATCAAAAAAAAATAAAAATAAAAAAACAGCAACAACAGCAGAAAAAGGCAGGTTCGGAATGGGGATCTCCATCTCTATGGAAGATTGTTTCCAGGATAATCTCTATCAAATTAATAAGTGTCAGTATTTCATTCGATTCTCTGTAACTTAAAAGAGGATCAAGAAAGTCTACTTTCTGATCAAAGGTAATATTCTGACCTTACAATTGAGTTATCGGTCTTCTTAAGTTTCAGTCCTTTTGCTCTGGTCATAGCGTTAGAATACTCTTATAACTCAATTCACATTTTCAAGAGTGCATTGCCACATGCTCTGAAGTTACTCAAGCAAAGAATGAAAATAGGACACAATTCGCAAGAGAGGCTTCTTTTTAATTCAAGGAGCCAACCAGTAAATGACTGCTATCTGTGATGCATTTAGTAACTCACTGAAACAAAAAGCATGATCTTCGTAAACCTAGACAAGAATAGTGCAATAAGAATATACACGACGGACAAGATGTTCCAAGCACAAGTGTACCTAACACTTGCTCGTCCTGGCTCATTTCTATCTCATTCCAATGAATATTTATTTTACACTAGTCATGATGCCTTTGTTCGTCATATTCCTAAACTTAGGAGTTATTTTAATAAATTTAATAAGAGAAATCAAGTTCTCCACAAACCCTAAAAAGGTAGCACAGAATTCATTTCTAGGCTTAAGTGAATCATATTGGCTTGTCTTGGGTTTCCATCGGTGATAACATACAAGAACTTCTCATACCAAGTGATGTTGCAGAGATCCTAGATGCAGAACTAAGTGAATATTTAGATTTTACTACTTCCTATTCTAGGATCAGCCATCATGCTTTGTAATCATGTTTTGCGCATTGTTAGTGTGTTCAAGCACTGGCTTAAGTATTTCAATAAGATGCCAATGCTATTTTCTTTAGCTGCATTTACTTCAGATTTTAAACATGTGAAAACATCACACACATTTTAATACTTTTGGAAATTAAGCTTTTTCCACGCTTTTTGACCTGAACAATATTAATTTGTTTTTAAACCCAGATTTTCAAGGAAAGAATATCAGAAAGAGAGAAAATTCGTAAGTGGGAGCTGTGTGGGCAGGTGATTAACTTACCAAGCTGTTTTTTATTTTTTTTTTTTTATGCTTCGGCGGGTAATGTTATTCAGTGCTTTCGTTGCTTAACCTTTTATTATTCAGCTAGGACACATGAAGACCAATAAATACTGCGCTAAAGTATGGAACGGAGCCTGCAACACGGTAGAAACTAGAGGATTTGGAAAAGGCTTCCCGAAAATATCACACTTCTCAGGATTCTCTTTGATAATGAGTCCCAGCATATGTTGCATGAAGAAAATGGATGGTCTCCAAGAGTGCAAACCAAGTTTGAAAGTTTCTGAGGATGTAAATCTAGTTTAGAATCATTACTTCCAGAGACGTTCAAGTGTGGTTACGCGGATGAAATTCTTCGATAAAACCGTGCTGTTGGAGCTGCAGATCATTCTGATCAACCTACAACTGCCGATGTGCGACCAGTCAGTTATGATATTGATACTGGAGTTAGGTCTACTGGCTAAGGTTAATATAATCAAAATTATTTAACAAGGCAAAACTGAAAAAATACAGGTTGTATCACATAAGCCCTCTATTGTGATACGACCTCCAATGGATATAGAGAGAAGCAAAAATGAAACACATAAGCCCTCGTTTTGATATACGACCGCCAAACATAAAAAGACCGCCACGTAAATCATGATGATCTTAATGAACCCTCCATTGTGGATACGTCCGCCTTACCAGGCTGCGAAAGATAGAATGCAAGAAGCAGTCGAAACAGAAAATTTGCATATCAGACAGTCCAAAGAGATAATTGCTCCGGACAGGGCCAGTCAGGATGGAAGAATCAGGTCGTGAGCATCGGACAGAACTAAAAAGAATTGCTGAACTATCCAGTTTTTGAGACCGATGTAAAAACCCTGCATTTTTCCAGAGAGTCAGCTATGAGAAAAAGCTGTCTGAGGACAGTACAGTTGGGTAGGGAACGAGGGGCAGAAGAGGAGAACTGCTGAGAGACTGAGAGAAGAGAGAGAAAGCGAGGATTCATTGACAGAATAAATGAGGTTTACTAGAAGAACAGAAAAAAGTAGCTGACATTAAAGATACACTGAATCGCATCAGCTGGGCATGGGGATGAAGAAGACAAGCCAAAAAGCTAAGAAGAAGAAGAAGAAGAAGTTGAAGATTGGAGATGAGATGAAAAAGCCTGAAAATCACGGTGATGATTACTTGGATGACTCCAGGGGAGCTAGAAACGGCGCAGAAGAGCAGAAAAGAGATCGGGGTATTTGTGTAATAATGTGATTTTTGGGGGGGGGGCAAAAGACGACCTTTTGATGATGTGGGGACCATCTGGTGTGAATTTACCTCCGCAGCAACAAAGCGGTCGTTAGAGTTGGACGAGGTACTAATTACGATCCAACCTTATTACTTCCATATGTTGTCTGTTATACAGTCATCCGTAGCTCCTTTATGCAATGGGTTGGAAGACCTTTATTGGGTCAAATTGTCTTATGTGAAATTGTGCTAGATTGGCTTTTATTTCCACCTCCACTTTTTTTTTTTCAGTGAAGGGAACGAAAGATGAATGATATCTTTGGTGCTAAGCCCATTATTTAAATAGTAATAGTTCAGAGCTCTTCATTGCTTTTATTTCTGAAAAGCTTTGATCAGCAACCAGTTTTATTATTTTCCTGTTCACTACTGACAGCGTTTATGAGGAGTCTCTTTTCAGTGTAATGACTTAGGTAGTTGATCAATTTAGTTGGTCAAACTGAGAATACGACTTGGAATTTACCTACGTCTCGGCCCTTTCTTTTCACTTTCTTATGTAATGTATTTGATAGTATCGTTACTGTGGTAGCATTATTTAGCTTTGCCTCGTTAACTTATCCTCGAGCAATATTTTTTTTATTAAAACTTGGGAGATTATTAAAATAAACAGCTAAAATTGAATCTTCTTGCCTAAATGGACGTATGGACATCCAGCATAGTATCATATCCCTTAAGAAACAGCAAATTGCATGATCAGTGCATTTGTTCGCAGTTAATTAGATATTAAAGAGAGAACTATCAATGTACCTGCAGAATTTTAGTTTCCACTGCTTTTGTATGAAACCTGAACTCAGTTTTATCCAATTTTTCTCAACCTTCCGTCACAGGTTAGGCTTGGCAAACATCGTTGACGAAAGGTATTGTGGGATGCTCTAACAGATAGGGTGGAAGTGTCCTTATCTTTTATTGGAAAACTGTCCCCAAGAAGGAGGCTCCTCCGCTTACTTGGACATCGTAAAACGGACCATGGATCTTTCAACTATATAAGGACAAGGCCGAGGAAGAAGGAATACAAGGATCGAAATGAGTTCAGACACCGATACTGTGGCAGATTGCCTACAATGCCTCCTGTACTTAAAAAGATGGGCGGAAACCCTGGTATTCCTCCTCTTGCAGACAAGCTTTTGGAACTTTGTGATTACCTGTTGATGGAGAAACAGGAGCGCTTATCTGACGCAGAAGCTGGTATTTGAAATAGGGGTTCTAATCTCAACATTTTATATTTTTATAGGTGAAGCTGAAGCTGAAGTTGAAGTTGAATGGAGACAAAATGCCCCATCTGTTTTCTTAATATTCATTATTTTTCCAAATCCCCAGATGGCAAAAGCTATTATTACATCTCTCTATTTCCTGGTGTTTTGGCCGAGGGTTAGTAACAGAGTCTAGTTGAGCTTGGGGCAGAAGCCTGATGGCATGGCAATTGTGCCTCTGTAATAATAACGCAGTCATATATCTTGTAATATTCTATATATATTTTGAAATTGCAGGAATCAAGACTGTTGTGAAAACAGAGATCTCTCCATTTTCCTTTGTCGCAGGAAAGAGACGTTCTGCACTTTGCAGTCAAGTTTCTTACTGAGTGGAATTGATAGTTGAGATATATATACTATTTTTAATACTTTTATATCTGAATTTTTATATTTTTTAATAAATTCAAAAAAATATCAACTTAAAATACTAATACTAAGCTAAACAATGTCTATGCAGTTAAATATATATTTATATACAATTATTTTTAAACTTTTCAATTTATAATTTTTATTATTATTACATTTATAACTTATATCCAGATGCATTTTTTTATATTTTTAATGTGTTATAACTATATATGGTTAGATTTACATAGATTCTTTTTTAATCTTTTTAATGCTACACTCTTATATTTTTTATATTTTTTTTCAGTATTACATCCACATGAATTATTTAGTGTATCTTTTTTTATGTAAGGATAATTATTATTACACTTAATTTTTTATTTTATTTTTCTAAGTTTTCAATATATGGATTGTTTCTTAATTTTTTCGATAGTGAAATACATTATATATAATTCACTATAATAAACCTTATAATTTTTATTATTATAGTATTAATATGCATAGTATGAAAAGACTTTTTCATGTTTGCATATTAAAACCGCATATATATACTATTTACTTAAATCTTTGCAAATTGATATCAAAGCATGCTATGACCAATCATATACATAGTGACTGCATTATAGTATGGTCCAAAGTGCACCTCGAACACCAAATGAATCTACATATTTAACCCCCTGTTTAATATCTAATATATATAGAACTCTATGTATTTGATAGTATGCGTAATTTAATATTGTCAAATAACAAAACTAAGATTTTTCAATCTTAAAATTTGTAACTATTCAAACCTAAATTTTGAAGGGGAAAAAAGGGGGGGGGGGGAAACAACTAAAAATAACATGTTTTGATGGACGGTCCCCAGGACTTTAATGTTGTTTGTTTATATCTAACTCTAATCAATCTAAAATCATGATATTTACGAGTCACGTACAAAACCAAGCCACTGCCTCTTTCTTCCCCTTACTTACGATAATTATTCTTCATGTAATTTGAACACATATCTCTATTTTCTTCCTTACTTCTTTAATATCTAACTGTCATCGAGCTCTATATCTTCCTCAATTTCTTCTCAACTCTCTCCACCAAGATTTTTATTGTGCTAAATTGAAAAACAAAATCTAAATTTTAAATTCAAACAAAGCATCAAACTTTACCATGGAAAGAAGAAACAAGGAAAGCCATAGACAATACCACGAGCAAGTATCTTGTTAACTAATTAGGCTATGGTGTCCCGCGCTTTGTTGCAAGGTTTTTATTTTTTATATTGAGTTAGTTCTTGGAGGGAAACATGCTAAGGAGAAAGAAATTAAGGAGTGATTATCAAACATAAACTTAATAGAATAGCAAGCGAAATGGTAGTTATACGAAAATGCGCTTGATTGTTGTAGGTCCAAAATCTACATGGAAGAGCTAGTTAGACATTCTTAGAATAAACAAAACAGCAAAACTAGTTCTATGTTGAATTAAGGAGCTATGCTTGCAGGTGCTTAGTTTGGCAATGGTGGCGTAATTGATGAAGTTGTGAAGAAGCAATATTGAAGAAAAGCAAAAAAAGAGTATAATAAGTCGTCTTGAGCCCTTGGAAAAACGATGGTGGAGCCGTTTTATAGCATAACCTGGTGTACTTAGAATGCAGAAGTAAGCAATTAAGTGGAATATAGTAGAGAATTATAAACTGCAATGAGATTGTTTGGAATAAATTAAACTCTTATTTTCCAACCATTTGTTAAAAAGACCCTTTCAATCTAATAGATTAAGCTATTAAAATAACAATTCACTGAAGACAAATTTTATTATTATTTTTTTATATAATGTAGGATCCTTAAACAAAGAAGACAGGGCACTATTAAAGAATAATACAAGGATGAAATGAATTAACTAAGAAATGAGACTAATATAAATGTCATTAACAGAAATTAGCAAAACAGCAGAGCAGATACAATGGTTTTGATTAATCACTATACTCACGAATTGACATCAACAACTGTCAAAGAGAAAGGAGAAAGGAGAATTATCAATTTCGTGTCCCTCTCAGCAGCAACACAGATGCCGTGCATCTTCATAACGGGATCAAGGAAGATTCCCATGCTAATGTTCTTTATTGAAAGTCTATGTGGCTTCATATGACAGGTATGCGACTGAACACAATCAAACATGGCAGACTAATCCCAAAAGACACTCAGAAGAAACTATGAAGGCTCTGTCTTCCGTCTCCCTTTTCAAATCCCACCATTTGATGCACAGCACACTCCTCGTCTCTCAGTTCTTACATTACAGCTGCTACACATTCCCAATTTAATGCCTCCTGCGCTTCTTCCTTTGCCCTTTCTGCCATTGGTTGTTGCACTCTAGAAACAATTCATCCACCAGACCAATTGCTTCTTGTCCTCTACACAATCATCTCCATCAGCTACTTCTGCTTCTGCTTTTCATGCACCACGAACTCATCTGTCCTCACAAATCTTCAACAACCACTTTGAAACATCTGCGGGTGATGCCACCCTACCAGGTACTCCCTCGGACAAACACGCGTTTTATGCTTGTGAACCTCGAAGACTTGATTATAGTTGGATAGTTTTCATTAACACAAGGGAATTGCACCATTCTCCTCCTCCTGTGATCCCGCATCAATGAAAAATCGACGCGAGAAATGTCTTCTAAAGAATTTCGCATCAAGTCAGGAAGATTATTTGAAATCCCCGATCAAGTACATTCTAGATTTTTCCCGAGTCTATTCGTGGTGGTTCAGGCGGAAATATTTTCACAGTACTCTGCACTGCTTCCTACATAGCATCTAAAGCCTCTGCTCCAAAGTCCGCCTCGTTTGACAAAGAAAACGCACTGTCTGATACGACCAACCTCGTTTTTTCATAGCCACGATGGTAGACGTCATATAGCCGAAACAAAAAGAAATTTAAACACAACTCTCTATAATTTGCCATCTTTTGGAAAGTTTTGAATGGTCATTTCTCAATTGAGCAACCAGAATGACTCCAACTTTCAACAATGCGATCTAAAAACTTATAGCATCTTTAATGTTGCAAAGTCAACGCAAAATCATATTGTTTCATTCGGGAGAACGAGAGCATTCTTCCTCCAAATCAGCTTCTGATACGAAATCAATACCTATTGACATTCAAGAATCTTGAACTAATCCACTACAGCCCGACGCCGGAGGACAACAATGAGAGCTTTATCTCCCTTCTTGATACGGCCCTCCCTGGCCAAAACTTCGCAACAAACACAACGATGAATTCAATATCAATTGAAGCAGGAGCCAGAGACTTCACGATAACTAGAATTCCGTTCCCTTACAACAGGACCCCATAAATGGACAATGCAATCATAATCATAACGAAAAACAACGAGCTAGACACAACACGCAGTACTCTGGAACAACAGTCGCTAAATCACCAAAATGATATCTGAATTTAAGCCACTCCCTACATTGTGCAAATGCTCTCGATATCATTCTAGATCGCTTGGTAGAAAAACACTGGCTGATTCCATCCTTTCTTACCGTTCCACCTTAGTTCTCTCACTCAAAAACAATGAAGTTTAAATCCACAATGGAGTAAAAGTCTCGAGCATTTCTTCCTAAGGTAGCAAAAGCCAATCAGACTTTGAATTAACAACAAAGCCTTGATTTCTAGTTGACGGAAATGAAACCAGCACAACAGGAAAAGAATGATCATTAGCGCGTACAAAACCTGGAAGCTGTATGGTTTCATTTACCACCACGAGGGCCCACACGGCTTACTTATAATTCTACACCAAGGTTAAAACAACTCCCTAATTCTGTCTTCATTTCCATGCTCTCTCTCTTTTAGATTTTCTCTTTCATTTTCTGTTTTCTGTCTCTACCAAACCCAGTTCAGTGTCAGAATTCCAATCCACTCGCATTTCAGAATTCTAAAAACTCACCCAAATGTCGTTCAGAAATCTGAAATGTGAGATTACAAGGAGAGGGGAAAGAGAGCAGAGGTGTCAAATGTGAACTAGCTTTTGTCCTGTTGTTTGTTGTGGCGTTAAGTTTGATGGGGACAAAGGTGAGATGTGGTGGTTTTAGAGGGTTCGGGACGCAGACATGATAGGCCAAAGTAGGGATTGATGAGTTGTAGGATTTGATTATTCTTTGCTTCCCATTAGTTTTTTTTAAGAAAGTCGCGCCGAGTGACCGAAGAAGGGTCTTCATTGAGGTGATCATGGATTTAGGACTTGAATCATGCTAGCTTACGTTGTGTTTTGACTATTAAGTTGTACTCTATACCATTACTATATTTGTGTATTTGCTTGGGTTTTGGAAGATGTTCATTTTATAGTTTGCAGTTTGCACATCTCATGGTTAGCCTCTTTATTTTTTCTCCAACTGATACGTGCTTTGGACGCTCCCATGGAGGGTCGTTTTTTTGCGCTTGCATCGGAATTTAATAAAATTTAAAATTTTTATTTACAATTTTTTATATGTTTTTTTATAAAGTATTTTGATCATATTATATGTAAAAAAATCATTTAATTAATGAATAAATAAAATATTATTTTAAATATATTCTTTAAATAAAAATATATTCTTTTAAAAACAACCTTTGGATTCTTAATTAATCGCGCTGAAGGGCTATATTTGTTTGCTTGTCTTTTATAATTAATAAAATTGGCAGACGATCTGGTATATGTAAGGTTGATTCTCAAAGCCTTGTCAAGAGACTAAGTTATAATGTTAAACTAGTTATTAATATTGACCATGGTTAAACTCGAATAAACCCCAAACAGGATGGCACAGGCCTCATGGATGTTAACTTAGCTACAATCCCTGATCAAAAGTGTATAGACACATGTATGAGGTTTTGTTTTCATTGGAGTTCAACAAAATTTAATTTTTTTAATTTAAAATAGTATTTTTTATATTTTTGAATTGTATAGATGTAGTAAACTGTCAAAAATTATTTAAGAAAAAAAATACTTAATTTTGATGTCATTTTTTAGCGAAAAATACTTTATAAAATAATATTTACTAACAACTCTCAAACACCGCCTAAAAGCACTTCGTAATTAGAGTGCGCTAAGAGGGTTATTTTGCGTTTTTGTCTTTTTAGAATTATTAACAATCAGCAGGACTTGGTAAGTTAATTCTTACAAAACCCGGATCCAAAGATCTATCTAGATTGAGTTTCTGTATTTACAACATGTTACTAAAATTTAAAATTTGACTTGAGTTAACTCGGTTAAAATTTGTTCAAAGCGCATATCTAGAGTAAAACTAATAAATTTTTAAAATACACCACTAAAACAAACCCCTTTTTGGACACAAAAAAAGAGATTAGGCCCTAGATTGATTGGGTAAAATTTGTAAGTAGACTATTGTAAGCTATGAAGGAAACCAAGAGGTGGGATGGAGGTGGTTGAAAATCATAGGTAATCCAATCCCTCGAGGATGCCGGTGAGAGTTTTTACTGCTTCGCATGATTTCTTTTATGTTCATACAAACCCTTTTGTCCTTGTAGTATCTTTTGCAAGATCAACCTTTTCTATGCGTGGATCATATATCCCTAGTGTATTTCTCTAAGGAAAGTAACTATTTAATAGCTCTATCTGTTAAAATTTTTGTTGGGGTTATGTGTTGACAAAACCTCTGTAGTGCTTTATATACCAGTTTCATTAGCCATTAGTTCTCTCTCATGAATCTCTGCCCTTTGATGACCCTACAATTCTCAATCAGCTTACCAATTCAATTCATTCACAATCTCTGGGATAATTTACTAAATTTTTCCTCCTCTCCAATGTTAGCTCCGAGACTTTCCTTTTTAGTTGGTTTTTTG
Source organism: Populus alba x Populus x berolinensis (assembly GCA_029228515.1). Taxonomy (NCBI): domain Eukaryota; kingdom Viridiplantae; phylum Streptophyta; class Magnoliopsida; order Malpighiales; family Salicaceae; genus Populus; species Populus alba x Populus x berolinensis. Next base: position 11,093 of record JAQIZT010000122.1, on the reverse strand, counting down.
TGTTTATAGTTGTTGGCGTGTGTATTCTACTTGTTTCCTTTTGACTACGTACTATTATTTCTCTCTGTTAGTTGATTCCAAACCTTGACATATGTCCAGTTTGTTAGCATGCCTTCAGTGGCTTGATTTAGGTTGAAAGAAAAACAACTTTCTCAGAAATTTTATATTTTAAATATCAGTGACATGTTCGCGGTCGGGTTATTTTTTCTTGAAAGGTAAAAAACATGTTCAGATATTGCTATGTTCTTTTTTAATGGAAGAAGATTTTAACCGAAAGGGTGTTAATTTGATGTGCTTTGGTTCATTGTGCATGTTCATAAATAACTCGAATAACAACTCACAATAATTTACACAGTTAATATATTTTTTTTAATATCTAAGATAATAAATTAAATTGGATTGACATTGAACCACGTCCGGATTAACATGATCACATTTATGACTCAGGTTATGAGGACTCAAAATTAAATTATAAAACTCAAATTTTCCGTTCCAACATAATGGTGATGAATAAAACTGAACAAAAAAAATCAACTAAACACCCAAAAAGCGCATCCGAATTAACCTATTCTAACACCTACGCGTACTGGGTTATAGGACCGAAAACTAACTATTAAACATTAAAATAAATTTACTGAAGTTCTATCTATCAATCAATCTAGTGGTGAAAGATGAGAAAAAACCGATAAAAAACAAATATAAAAGATTCTTGAGCTCGCGACTCGGGGTATATGATCGAAATAACCTCATAAAACAAATTAAAATAAACATTATGAACCTTCAAATTTCTCAATCACATGTTATTGTTGACAAGATGTGGAAAAAAATTCAGTATAAAAAAACATAAAAACAAATAACTCAAGTTAATCTGCTAAACTCATGACTCTTTAGGTCATGAGACTCGAAATAATCTCTCCTTAAAAATAAAATTAAGCATGATTATTAAACTCAGATTAACTTGTCAAAATTTATTAAACCCTGATCAATAAGGACGAGATGAATACTATAAAAAAACTATGTTGCATGGTGAGGTGATATTTAAGCGGCGTGAAAGCTTCTCCAAGAAGGACTACATTTTCCTTCTCTCAATAATTTGGAACTCTTAAGTTAACTTTTGATCATCAGGTTTTGTAAATTCCATATAATTTCAACACGTGACCCGCTTGCTAACGGTTGAATGGTATTATAACGTTTCAGAGCGCCTTATGCAGTCGGTGCCCAATCACAGTACACACCTTTTGACTGGAAAACACGACCGATCTCAGACTTTTATCTATTAGCACTAACCTAAAGTCAATCTTAAGTGAACGGAGATTGCCGGCGCCCAGCTTTCAAGAAGGTCTCTGTTTGTTCTCTTCCCACGGAGTCTGAGTCTCTGTATAAATATGGTGGATTATGGTTCTTAACATCACTCAGACACACCACTTTTTTATCTGTCTCCTTCCTCTCTTGATATATTCACTCTATGTTCATTTCTCACTCGATCTTAGATTGTTAATTCCACTCTTTCTTTGTATCAATATCAGCTTTTGAATTAGTCCCATTAGAAACTCTATCATGAGGTTCTGAAATGTTGTGCTTGAGGGTTGATATTGGCTCCAATCATTGCCGGTGATTCACTCACCCGCTTTTGGTTTAAATCAAGGTCCGTATGCAACGTCAAGGTGGAATCCAACGTCCCAAATCCACCTTCTGTGCAATCCTTATCGCATGCTTTTGCATTGAGCTCTCCGGCCTAACATCTCCTTACAGACCATTAGAACCCTCTTTCCAACCCGGTCTGGGACCCATTTATAGCCACTTGTTGACTTTTCTTTGAGGTTGAGAAGCCAAAGCTGCACTAATTTGCAAAAGAAATCAGAACCAGACATTTTTGGGGATTGTATTAGCGGTATGACCAGTTGCTCACTCAAAGACATTTACTGTTATAAACAGACTCCTATGAACCGAATTGGAAATCATCCATTTTGGTGAGCCCCATTATGTCTCATGGAGATAGAAGAAGATAACCGTAGTTAGAGGCCAATTCTGAACTGTTTAGAAATAGGCACGGAAAACTGAGGAGCTCCAGGTGATTGGAATAATTAGCAGGGGGTAACAAATGAATTATGCATATTGGTTGCTATAGCGTTATCCGATGATAATTCACAGAGATTGACAAGAAGATCATGATAATTTCTTCATATGTCAGAGACGTTTCACTTGCGCTAGATAATAAGGTGTTGCATTTTCTCTGAAAATTCAATAACCAATCATTGCACTTGGAGTATGTATAGTAGTTAGGTCATCGTTTGAAACAAGATGATCGATGACAAAGAAGCTCTTTGCAATTACTTCTATGCCTTGAAGAAAATCTGTAAACTAAACGTGACCCACGAATTGTGCTCAAGATTAAGTCTTCCTTAAGTTACATCACATCGTTTTGGGATTTGACGACTTACAATCGGGTAATGTAGTGTCCACGGTCTCATTTGAGTTGTTTTTTTAGTGCAGAAGAGCTAGAGGGGGTCATAGTGGTGGATGTTGGAGGCTGTGAGTAAAAGCATGTGCGAATACAGGTTTATCAGGCGAATCCTGTCAGTGGGAATTCGCAGGTTTAGATGCTGTTTGATGTTTATGTATTTAGTTCCCCCCCCCCCTCCAAGTGAGTTCTTTCGAAGATTTTCACCTATAGCTCAGCGACACTATGAGTGAACGCCTCAGTTACAATGCTTATCAAACATTTAATGTTCAGGTCACATCGATAGCCCCCCCCCTCCCCCGCCGCCCCCCCCCTCCCCATCCCCGCAAACCCCCCGAATTACAAATTGTGCACGCCCCAAAAGGAAGGATAGAGGGAATATGAGTTTTTCATTGATGGTTGTGGGCAGCATTGAGTTGTGAAATAGGTGATGAGTGTTGAATCGGTGTGAAGGTGCAGTTGCAAAGGTTGCAATTTGCTAGGAAGAAGGATAAGGAGCAGTGAAATGGGATGAATAAGCTCGTTAGAGATTTATTTTGACTCTAATAACAATATAGGAACTTTACACTGCAATATTTAAGTAATGCAATACTATATTATCTTTTTCATTTTGTTGTAATATATACAGTCTAGACACATAGTAAGCGCAGGATTCAAAATATGCGTAAAGGAAAAGATAATTCTTTTTTTTGTTTTTTTTGTTACAATCAGAATTCATAACATATATATTCAATATTCGATGATTCTGAAGAGCAAAATCTACGGCAATTATCATATCGGTAAACCTAACTACGGAGTGAAGAGTGGCAGGGCTGGATACAATGCACAAGATTCCTTGATACCCTTTCCATTGGTGTCCGACTCATCCAATCGGAGGGTACTGCCGCTTTTTTTTGGTGTCTCTGCTACCATCCTCGCCAAACTTATCACTCCACCACCCGTGGAGGCCGCGTTATGCGTGTATCAAATCATAAATGGATGGATCCAGTTCACTAAAAACATCGCCCTATGTACGTAAGATCGAGGATGGTGCTAAACCATCGGTGAGAATGGTAACCCTTTCGATGAAGCGCTCCTATGGACCGCATGCAGTCTGAAGGACGACACGCAACTAGAACATGCGTAAAAACTACAAAGGTGAGTCTGATGCTCTCTAAGTCCTAGATGTCATAAGCTAGGCAGGGTGTCGAAATTGCCTGTGGTTGGGTTCGTTCTTACCAGTCAACTGAGCGTATGATAGTAGCTGACGTGTCACAGCTTGCATCTTATGATTCAAGCCAAGGAGCTGATCTTGGAGAAGGGTTTGTTGAGCTTATCGGGGATCGGCACCATGTTTCAGCAAGTATTGGGGCCTAGGTTTGTGGTTCCCGTTGTCTTCAAACCACATTGAAAGTGCTCAAGAACTAGTCCATATGACCCTTGACGGTTGAGACCGTGGATTGAACCAGTTACAAGGGGCATTAAGATTGCTTGCAATGTAAGACCAGTCAAGGCAGAGGGTCGTTAGAGGCCTTGTTATAGGGCTTTATCCCTACAATTTCTAGACAAGGACCTTTACTGTAGTGCCTATTTGTCACATTAGAACAAGTTCGGACATTACTTAAAGTTTCTCTAAACAATTATTACGAAGAAGAAGATAGCTGAAAGATAGATCTAAACTTGCATTGAAGGCAGTAGAACAATGACTCACGCTTGATTTATTTGTTTATCTTAGTATTACAATTATATTGTAGCACAACCTTTCCCCCTTCATTTATTTGTTTCAAGGAGTGTGGTTGAACATTCACTGGCTTGTAGAAACATGGCCACTACTGTTAACCTAATAATATTAATTAATTCATCATGTGGTGATGATCACGTGGATGAAAATCTATACTGCGCAAAATTACAGCCAAGCTAGTCTGATTTCGAGATTCATACTCTCAAGTATGAAAATCTTTCCAGATTTTTTAAAGCTCAGAATATGTACAACGTCAAATCTTCTTCTTCCTGGTTTTGCAAACCTCTCTCCTCTTCCTAAGCCTCCATGAGTTGTTCCCCCTTTGGGCTCGTGGCGGCAAACTTGCTAGGGACCTTGGCTAATGGACAAGCCCTAGCAACCAGTGGCAGCAATAAGTCGAGCCCTCAACAGCTTAAGACTCGAGGGTGCGTAGGGGTTGGTGAAAACCAAGCTCCAAGTTGGGCTATAACAGTAACACAATGGAAAGTTCATCATAGCTGAGGATGATGAAGGAGCAGAAAAGCATGATAAACCCAGATGGGATAACCATAATCTAGATCTTAGGCTCCTTACTTACAGCTCGCAGAGAAATGAATTACCAGACAAGCTCATATCATTCGTTATTAACCGCCAATGCAGACGTGATTATGCCCAGGTGGCGTGTGTTCTTGATGGTTTGAGCCTACTCATCAGCCTTTATTGGTGGACCAAACTCCTTCTACAGCAAGTTTTCATTTTAGCAGCATGGAGCTTGAAAAACTCAACCACATGATTTTGACCAATGTTGTTGGCATTAAATCTTTGCTGCAAGAGAATCAATTATTGCCAAAGCGCTCATTATTGGTGGGGCTGATTTCTACAGCCACAATCAACCCATTTCTTTTCATTAGTGTCAAACCAAAAACTCAGACTTATCTCTGAGGCGTGGTCCACTAATCCTATAGTATTATAAAAGTAAAAATGCAATCTTAGAATGTAATATTAGTGTTTTTTTGTTTTTATGGCTAGGAATCACAGTAATATCAATTTCTTCCATACAACTAATTTCAATTAATGTTGGAGCTGCAAGTGAGTATTGAAAACTTGCTTGTATTAAGTTAATTTTCGAAATCCAACAAGCTAGAAATCTAACTTGGAATTCACCTTTAAATGGAGATGAACCAACAAAAATTGATCCTAATTCGATGATTATATCATGTTTTAATAATCCAATTGATATAGAATCACATCCAATCAGATAAATACGTATATATATAAAAATAAAACAGTATTATTTTAATACAAATAATTAATCTAATATTCCAACATAAATTCTTTCATTTAAGTCGAACTTTCAAGTAAAGTCTCACAACTTTTTTACATTATGAATACAAAAATTGTAAATGTATAAATAAATAAAAAAAGTCAGTAATTTGGTACAACGATTTATTCTGTCTATTTCTTACCATCTCTTAGATCTAGTTCATCTGTTAATGTCGAAACATGATATCATGGAACGGCTCACCCACCAATTAGGAGAACAAAACCTTTACTCATCGAAAATGTTAGATTTATATTTTTAAAAAAAAACATCAAAATCATATTTTTAATTCTTTCTTTAACAAAATACATTAAAAATACTACATAAAAAAAAACAATAAAAAAAACCTCCAATTTACCACATTTTCACATCAAACACGTATTTAAAAACCCTAGCTAAACAAACTTTGTAACCAAAAAAAAAAAAAAAAAGGCCTCGAAACCAGTTGTTGATCTTACTGTCCTCCATAGATGAGGTTGGACAACAATACATTTCTCTTGAAAAATTCACTTCAAACTCCTGCAACTTCTGACAGCCATGAAATCTGCAGCTCATCTTGCTAGGCCTCTTGACACAGCGCCTGCCGCCTAGCCATGAACCTATTCTCTCTTCTCAGATGATTGAGTTGCTCTCATCGACGACGAGTTGAGATATCCGACCATGCTTGAGTCAATTCTACTTTATTTCTCCTCCGGCCATTCTAAGAGCAGCTAAAGTTATCCGAAAAATTAAACACCCCCCCCGTCTGCGGTCGGAAAAAAGGTTTCCTCTCACTGTCGACATGCTTGAGATTTACTCCGTTCTGTCGGGACACTTAACACTGAAGACTCAAGGTGATAGGAGCAGGGTGGGCTGCAAAGCACTAGATTTATGTATGAATTATAATCTTTATTTTATTTCAAGATTAACCTTTTTTTTTAACTTTTGTTATTATTATCTTTAACAGGGCTTTTTCCGTCAAAAAATCTATATTTTATGTGTACGAAACGTTCTTTAATGTCCACTAGGAAAACATCATTATCATACACACGCGGTGCCCGTTTTATCTCCACTAATCATCACTTTCAAAAGCCAAATAGCCTCTAATTACCTACTCTAAAGTTACTCGGTTTTGCTTGAATTTTAGGTAAAAACATGTATCACGTGCATTGACAACATTGTAATGACTCATTACAACATTTTCTATGCACACACGCGCGTACAATGTAAACTCAAAATCAAAGGATTGCCTGGTTTGTAGTTTTGTGAGATTGCTTTTTTAGAAGTGTTTTTCACTAAGAAAATAAAATTAAAATCATATTTTTTTAAATTTTAAAACTTTATTTTGTGATATCAATATAATCGAACATAATCTAAAAAAAATAATTGTAAACAGTAAAAAAAAAAATCAAAAAATTTTAAAAATACGAATGAATCGTTAAAACAAAAGAATCTAAAAAGTACTATTTAAAAAGCAAATTTAAACTATTACTTGAGCGATTACGATTACTAGAAAAAAGGTGTGTATATTTAGCAAGTAATAGCGGTTATTTTCTCAGAAAATTTTTTGCTTTACAAATCTACTCTAAATAATAAGAAATTTTTAAAAATTACTTTTGATATCAGCCACTTCAAAAACGAACTTTTTCTTTAGAAAAAATTAATTTAAAACTACAATTTTAATAAAAATACAATCACATCAATAGAACCAAACTGTGATCTTAAAATTGAAAATTTTAGAAAGTAAATTGCCAAAACTGCGCAGGGGAAGGGTGGGACAGATCTTTTATATTAGTTTTTCAAGATTGTATTAGCTTGACTTTCTTTTAAAATTGTATATAGCTACGTTGATATATTTTTAAATGCAGGGTGGGGCGAAACACTGAAAAGGTATTGGCATGCTGAGTTATGCTCAATAATGAAATCTAAACATTGGGGACTGAGTTTGTTTCTTTAGGTCATTAAACAAATATGACTCAAAAAGAGTATAACTTTACAAAGAATCTATCTGTTTAAATAGGTTTAATAGCATATTTTATCCGAATAAATTATTATATTTATGGATAAAATAAAAACCAGACTATTACTTAGACTAATAACTAAAAAAGTTTATACGATGACATAAAGCTCATTTTTTTAGCGATAAAAGCTGAATAAAAGACTTAAATTTACTCAAGAAATAATGAGTTTAAAAAACACAATTTATCAAATTAATAGTTCATGTTATCTTCCAAATCCTTATAAAAAACACCAGACAGCAGATATAAGGTTGAGTAGTTGATCCATATATCTTGATAATTTACAAAAATAGACCTATCTAGATTATTTAACTTATATAATATGCTTGTGCCAATGTATAAGATAAATTAAAGGAGAAAATGCTTATAGAATTTATTATCTTCGACAATTTTTTACGTGATTAAACCTGGATTTACGCACTCCTGAAGAAGAAAGCTTATCAATATGATGAATACATTTTATTAATATGTTATTGTTTTTATCATTTAAAAATTATTTAAAAAACATTAATTTTTTTATATTATTTAATATTAATTTTTGTCGTTGTTTTCAAATTGTTTAGACGTGTTTATGTAAAAAAAATTAAAAAAAATTATTTCGATAATTTTAATTGTAAAAATCAGTTTACCAAACTAATCATTGCTAGAAACATTAAGCGAGCTATAATAAAAATTATGTTGAAAAAAAAGTTGTAATACAAGTAAATTGATTTTAGATCTATTATGAATAGAATTTAGAGGCAAAAATTAAGATGAGTGGGAATCCCCTTATATCATGGCTATCCATCAGATGAAAAATTTTGGCGTAGCATATCATGATTGCCTAAAAAAGGGAAGGCCTTATGATGAATTCTACTAGAATATAAGAAATCCCTATGATTCTTGTTCCCTCAACTCTAAGGAACATAGATCCAAGCCATGGGTTTTCCTATCCATAACTTATAAAATAAATCATAGATTTTGAAGTGATTTTTTGTTATTACTATAGGCTCTTTATTTACGTGAGGGTTTGATCTTATATTTAAAAACTAATAATTATTTTATATAATTTTATGGGATCAATGTGTTGTAGATCTTTTTTACTTTTAGATTCATAGTGTTTACAACCCAATGCATTAACATCGAAACTGGAAAAAGACCAGTGTTAAAAAAATCAATAAAAATCAGCTGAGACATGATTTGTCCCCATGACCTGAGTTTCAATCTGTTATTATATTTTCTTTATACTTAAACGATGTTGTTTTGGATTAGCAAAAAAAAACTTGACTCGACAAAGGGTCAAAATTAAAATCGAATCTTAAACCAAAAGGAACTAAAAACTATGCTTTAATGGTTAATGAAGAATTTTAATTATTTTTATTACGCATCTAGATAGGGCCCTGATAAAGATATGAGGAAGGGCACATGTTTAATGTCTACATGGATTCAAGGCTTTGTATAGTACTTAATAATTGCGAATGTAAACAGCAATCATTTCAGCCAAGGAAGGCACCAGGGTTAAGGCCTGGTGGTGGCCAGCCCAAATTGTGCCTACCTTTCTATTGAAGGGCCAAGCTAAAAGTCCATTCCATGCTCTGACTAGGCGGTCCATGATATCACTTGGAAAAATAAAAACTTAAGAACACAAAATAACACAGATGACATATAATCAATAAAACTGTAACGAGATATTCTCCATTCGACAAGAAATCTGATACCGGTAGCTACATGAATGCCTAATATTCTTGCGTTTTAGTTGGACGAGGGCCCTACTGCCTAAGAGTGTTGTGCGCGTGGCTTGTCATTGATTTATGGTAACTCTGTTTTTAGTTTTTACGTTTAAAAAATATTTTTAAATTTTTTTTATTATGCAATAAATTTTTTTATGGCTTCTAAATTGTTTTGATAATTTTATATTAAAAATAAAATTTAAAAAAAATATATATACAATCGATGCATACTATATATATTGAGAGTGTGTGTGGTGTGTTTATGTGTATTGATGTCGTCTACAATTAAAAAATGGTTTGAAAACTACCCCATTTCATATTTTAAAAACAAACAAAATATACTGATTTTTTGTTAGATAATGTGTTATTTTTTTTTAAGTTTTTAGAAGTAAATATATATATAAAAAAATTATTAAATTGAAACTTTTAAGTGTTTTTAATAAATTTACATACACTGATATTAACAATAAAAAAACATTCTTTGTTATAAAATTTCAATTAAAAAACACTCTATAAAAAAATATCACAAACAATAATAAAGTCCACAACCGGTATCAACAGCGCTGAACTCAAACACATCTCACAAAATATAACGTTTACACCTTGGAATTTTGCCTAATATGTCTAAGGTCCCACTTTCCACTTCTAAATTTATTTGTTACTATCCCATAAATCTACAATTCATGTAATAATTCACAACCATAAATTGGTAAATTTTACTTACAATGTAGAAATGTCATTAATTCAACATAAAATATCATATAGGAAATTTACTCCAAGAACATAAAGAAAATTACAGTATCATTAAATGAACTAAAAACAGATTACAGATCTAGAACTAGCAATGTCATTTTTGAAAAAAATTTTCATGAACGATATATACGAATGTAGGTTAATTCGCATATAAAAAAAAAATTTAGTCCTCAAAGCAGGATCTAGACTAGAGTTTTAATTAAAATTGAATTAAATTTTGACTGGAGCTAATATCTGATCGACTTACCGTCAAAGTTTTTAATAATTAATTAATCTTAGCCAAAAATATTTAGCAAAAATCATGACATAATTAGGTCAGCGAGTTTTATCAGTCATGACAATCTTTTTTTGATGAAGAGTGAAAAAAAAACTGACACTAGCTTTTCATTATACTTTTTAATGACAACACCACATACTGAAGTCATGAAAAAACACTACTATAAAACATTAGATTTTCATGGCTGGGTTGATGACTTGATACTCTAATAAAATATAAGTCTATTAAGGAACCAAAACATTCTCTAAAGCTTCCGTAAGATATAAATAAGAAAAGAAAAAAAAAATCAAGGGCTACGGTGGGCGTATCCCAACTTGACTTTCAGCTGTTTTGCATGGTTTGTTATAAAATTGGGTGGCTTTTTTATTAGAATTTGCTTTTTAATTGTGCTTTCTGTTGATATTAAAACTAGCTAAAATTACTCTTTGCATGGAAGATTTGAACTGTATCTATAGACATTCATGCATTGAAATATCTTCAAGGAGAACAAGATTGCTTATAATTGGATGATAAAATTAGGGTTGTATTGGTTTGGGTTACCCATGGAGACTATTAGTTAATGTGATTAATCGTTATGCATATACTTGTGGTGTCATATGTGTTGTCGGATGAAAAATATTAATGTACTGGTTTTTCTATTAGAAAAAAACAAAAAGAAGGAATTCTTCTTCTCTAGAACAATGAACAGATCGATGTCATGAAAAACACACAAAAATCATATAAAAAAGATCGTGTAAATTAAGAATAATTAGATCAAAACAAGACCGAGTGGGCCAACATGAGTTTAAGTGGGATCTTTGGCTGAAAAATTCAATTTGTATAGGTAGAAACATGCTGGAAAATCCTAGCTATTTGGAAAAAAGGTTTATTTTAGAC
>JAQIZT010000121.1:0-40516 GCA_029228515.1 Populus alba x Populus x berolinensis | reverse complement strand
AAACAAATAACAGAAGAGTTGCAAACAATTAGGATAGAGGGGACAATGTCTCCCTATCTTATATGTTTTAAAAAGAAGGAAATTCACTCTGAAAAATTGTGTTAAGAAAATACAGATTTATTTTTATGTTTCCGTCTTCGTACTTCAAACAAAAGACGTTTGTTTCCGTTTCTTTTTTCACACTGTTTTTGTCTGCTTTCTACTGCCATGGAACATTCACCAGCGCAACTTAAGAATCACAAGACACACACAGGTCCAAGGGTACGAGTGCTACTCCCCTCGCCTCGTATACCGAAAATTCAGAATGGTAAATTGAATACATTGTTTGGTGATTCGAATAAATCATTAACACTACCAATACAAAAGCTGCTTTGTTAACAATGGGAAGATGGTAAACCCTGATGTTTGTGGAAAACCGCCTTCATTTTTTCAAGATAATTCTTGAGGATTCTCTTCATCAATGAATAGCTCTTTTCTCTCTGTAATTCTGCCTTCCCAGTAGGCTTTGCATGTTAAATGTTTGGTACTTGCATTAAAAAGGATAAAAAAAGTAGCATAGCAGGAATCAAAAATCCATGGTTTTGGTTAGTAATTAATGCTCGAAGGTTTCCATTTTAACTTCCTTTTGTCCTTCATCAAGTCTTCCTCATTTCCTGCGAAAAACTACATCGTGTGTATACATGCTTCAGAACCTTTAGTGAATCGTAAGGTAACCATAGATAATATAAATAATAGCTCATCTCAAAGAGAAGCATCGTCCAGGCTCTTAGGCTACTACTTTGCTACTTCTCGGTATATCAGACTTTCAAAACAATTCATAGAGTTAAGGAAATTGACTTTTTGATTCATGTAATTCAGGGAAGTTGGGGGACTTCTCTGCTAAAATACTGCTAATGCAAGAGGATATCTGAATAGTCTGATACGGATTTGTTGTGCCATTTTTGTTAGAATTTCCTCTACTCTGATCTGTCCTCTTAAATGGATCATTGATGGTAATGGCCTCCTTCGGAATCAATCCATTAGGAGTTTTAGCACTCAAGCATGGCATACTTTTATAAGCTAAATTCCTCAATATTCAATTGTTCGTTACTGGTTGGGACCACTTGGCTTAATTATCTGCAACGCAAATGAAAATCATAATCCACTTTGGCATTAATGATTCAAGCTGCTGAGCTACTTGCCTGTCATGTTGTTGATGAACTTGGTTCAACATTTTCTATCACTGAAGCTCCAGCGATTCATGAATGCCACAGAGAAAGTTTGCTTGGTCGGATTCACTCTTGCTTATCCTTGGCGTGTTTTGTCCATGAGGCACCAAGTAAAGAAAGGTAACCTGCAAGAGCGGCATTTTTTCAAGATCATGCTTAAAGAAACTATTGATAATGGGAAACCTGCAAGTGTTTTTTTCTTTCTTTTATTAACCTTTTCTATTGTTTTTTGCAATTAGTACATGATGCCATAGCAAGGGAAGTAAATAAATTTACCCTAATCAATTGACAGGGGGGGGGGGGGGGCACGTATTTTTTTCCATTCACTCAATCGTTGAGTAATTTTCTGATGTGTGATCATTGAGTTTTCAGATTTCTTTTAATTATTAACATTAAATAAATTAAAATAAAACGTTAAGAAAAACATTAATTCAAATTATTTTCGTAAAATTACAATATTTTTAATAAATAATAAAAACCAAAAAACAAGAGCACCCCCAAACACGAAACGACCTTAATGCACTGAACCCTTACAAGATCGTTAACCACTTTATCTTTCTTGGATACGTATAGGTCCAGGTTGACAACTGAACCAGTGCGAATGAAGCAGAACATATTGCTAAAAACTATGTGTGTTTCCATCCAAAGAATCCAGTAATCAGTAAAAAACACAGTATAGACAGAAAAGGTCATTTCTTTCGTTGTTAAATTTCACCTGTCCAAACTCACAGGCCAAAGAGACCAACAGAGAAGGAGAGAAATAGAGTATTCCCATCTATCTTCTATCTCAGATGAACCTCACTACTCTCTCTTTTCCTTACACAATCTCTTAAAACTCTATCCTTTATATCCACTAGCAATCACTCACTGTCCTTCCCCATCTCTTCCACTTCCACTCCAATCTCCTCCTTCAATCTCACAGGCAAGCCAAAGTTTCCTTCTTTCTTCTTTCTTGCTTATAAATTAATGTTCCTTGTGATTTTGTTTTGATGGAGCTTGGTTTTACGGACATAAATTCAAGCATCGCCCACGAAGCCAAAAATCCTCGCCTTTAGCGGAACCAAGTAGCTCTGCTCAAGTTTGTGCGAGAGACACGTAAATAGTCTTCAGACCCTGGGTCTCTTTCCCATAAGTCTAACATGAATGCTTACAAGGGTAATAATAGTTAACATTCTATGCTGTTGTGTCTTTTTGTCTCAGATATCTGGCAGCTTGTTACACAGAAAGCAGTGTTTCTGTTTATTCTGGTTGGCTGGACAGGGCAGCGGAAAACAGCGCAATGGGTGTACTATGACTTTTGTTATAATTATGATTTATGCCCTTTGATTCGCTCTTGTTTTCCAAATTATGGCGTGTCTTATAGTGGTTTAAGCTGCTAACCATCTTTCTTATGCCTGTGTTATGAAATGTGCCTGGCATCTTCACATTCCATATCACAGCATGCAAATTTATTCTGTTCTCGTTGCTTGATATACACCACAATGCCATTGTTAGGTGCGTAATCTTAGCCCAGTTGTTGGAGTTCCCGATTAACTTGGATTGCATATACGAGATGGGGGCGATCAGTAGCCTCACTTTTCTTTCATGTGTAAATGGTGTAATCAGGAATCGGTACAGTACCAATCTGATCTAGTGAAAGAGGGTTGTTAATTTCTAGCTCCATATTGAAGCATATCCATTAAACTGTGGTTGATGGTGTTCAATTCTCCCTTTGTCGCGTGTATGGAGGCCAATAACTAGTGTCGTGTACATCCTATCTGCCTAGCTCATGTAACTTGATAAAAATTAGAATGAGCGTAACACTGAACAATTCTCTAAACCTTCCTAGTGTGTTATACGCCCTAAATTCATCATTCCTGCTGGATGTTCACTGAGGAGCAGATCCTATGGTCTGCCTCTGGGCCTTTGCATTACTCCTCACATCCACAGGTCACTAATGTCCAGTGCTCTATGATTCACATTGTGGCTAATCATCACATAAACTAGGGACCTCTTTTCTGCGTTACAGAGTCATCACTGTGGTTACGTTTTCCATATAACTCTATTAACATTTCTTTCTACGGTAACAATAATCAATGCATTATGTGGAAATCAAGGAGATACTGAACATATACATTAAATATTGCATATTGATTAAAACAAAGAGATAACGTGCAAATACACTTGAGTATGATAGTTTCTTACAACATTTAAAACATAAATGTAACAACCAAACACACTTCAGGGAACATAAATTGTATTGCATGTCACCTTTGCTTAATAACCCGTTCTGCTCTGCTTTGTGTTGAATTCCTCTAGTTCCAACAATGATAAGTCATACAACACCTACCTTGGAAATTCTTGATGGAATTTTTTCTGATCGATTGGTTTTCAGGTTTATTGGTGCAATGCAATGTGATTTCTGAGTTAGCTATGCCAACTATTGTTGATTGTATGCGATTTTAGGATTGCATTTGTGTTTATAGAGAGATTTCGATATCGGCCTATTACACATATTTAAGTTCATAAGTTCTTTCTCTTGACATCTACAATGTCGCTTATAATTTCGTTCATGATTGCCAATAGTTTTTCTTTATCTTCCAGATGACAATGGTTTGATTATACCATTTGTGTATTCAGCAAACTATGCCAAAAGCAGTATCTAAACCACTATCTTGGCCACCCTCTTGCTTTGTGTAAGGTTAAATTACAACAACTATTTTCAACTATTTTTTATTTCTCCCCTTACCAACTGTAGAGTATCGTAGTTAGACTAGACATCGAATCTCTGTTGGTTTTACACATCTCAGATTACTCTGATGCTATGGATCACTTAGTAACTTATGTTTTGTGACTCGCGCGAAATATTAGCATGTTAATAATTAAAAGGTTTGGATGTATAAATTCAAAGGTCACATCTCGTGTTGACTATTAATTGCGAAGGTCAATGAATACGCGTTTATGATACTTCCCCAACCTCATTCGAGACAGACTGTAAACATCACCATGCAATTGTCAAATCACCCTCACATGGTCATTTGAAAAGTATCATGAATGGTTATTTAGTTTGAGTATCCTGTATTTGACCATTTTATTTCTGTATATTTTTGGCGTTAAAAGGTTTCATAGCTCAGGCTCACCAAGTCTAGGTTTGGCATGTAAGCAACATATGCTTACTTCTGAAAATGACCTGCATGATATTTTGGCAGTTTGTTACACTTTCTCAGAAATGGGTGAAAGTGAAAGAAATT
Source organism: Populus alba x Populus x berolinensis (assembly GCA_029228515.1). NCBI lineage: Eukaryota > Viridiplantae > Streptophyta > Magnoliopsida > Malpighiales > Salicaceae > Populus > Populus alba x Populus x berolinensis. The sequence continues at coordinate 36,078 of JAQIZT010000121.1, read as the reverse complement.
ATTGTAGTTTGTGATCCATCCTACAAATGACATTTTTTGAAAGGTTCCAGATCTCTCTCTCTCTGTCTTCATACCTTTGCAGGAAAACGGATTCTGATTGGGTTGTTGGATAAACTTTTTATATATTAGGAGATTCAACACTAGTTTTTTATCGTTTTTCTAAGATCTCTCAAGAACATATAAATGTAGACCTTAAATTTGCACTTGCCAGGAAAGGAGAGACAAGATTCTGTATACAGTGGGCTTCAGGTGCTGCCTCAATTCTGTTTTTGGTTGAGAAGTTCCATGTCTTTTCGATACCATGCTTGATTTTTCTTATCACTTGTGTACTGTTACAAGATGGTTCTTTTCTAAAAGCATGTTTAATACTTTCTTGGGTTTTTTGGTGTGGTTTTCAGCAAATATGCTCAAATAATTCTGATCAAAAGAGCAAGGTTGCTAACTATCTCAATACAAAACAACTAGTAGAAACGGGGAAGCTCGACACAAGAGCTGCTAATCTCTCTAGAACAGGGGTGAGTAGGTGGAGTTTGTCTAAGAGCCGCTGGAAAAACCTAATCTCATAGTTCATTTAAAACATAATAATACGATTCCCCTGCTAAGATACCTTATCAGATTGTCTTTTAATGAGCGATATGCCCTTCTCTCATTATGATGCATTTCATATCTAAACTTACTTGTGAGTCTCCTTGTAGTTGACCTTCATCACCAGTGCATGAGAGCAATTTACGATGTCTTTGGTGTAGACACACACAAAGATATGTGATTGCAATCAGTCAACAATTCATGTATTAGTGTTTTTGGAAATCTCTGATCTTTAAACATAATACATAACCACTTTCTACACAGCGAACATTGATTTGAATTCCGACCTTTTCTGCATCCATGTACTCCAGTCAAGAGTCTCTGGTACATGGCAGCAAGAAGGTGGAACAAGGTTGGATCGAGTGAATCTTGCATCAACTGAGCGATTTTACTACCTTTTTCAATCATTCTAGATAAATTGACTATCCAAGTAAATGGTAATTGCTTGTGCCTCTACGGGCCTTACAAGAAGGATGTGACATAAATGGACGCCTTCTGTACTTGGTGTTCCTGTTAAAGCTACAAACAAGAGGTCCATCAATATTCTTAGGAAGTTACTTGTGTGTGCAATGAACTACTTTTTATTTTTATGCTGTATGATGCGCACACAGTGACAACAAAAATAATTGCGGGCGAGAACAGTGGATCTTGAGCATAGCTAACACGAATATTATAGGGCATCATGTGAAAAACCTGCTGAATGGTCATAAATAGTTCTTGTCTGGTTTTTCTTTTTTTTTTTCACGACTTGCATATGCACTGGTTTGCGTGCGCTATTCATATTTGATGACTTCAATAAAATACTGGAAGAATATTTGAGCTTTTTGTTCCTTCCATTCATGTAGCTTTCTAAGTGAACAGCTAAACAAGGGATTTATTTGTTTTTATCTTTTTCTTCAATATTTTTCATTCTGTCCGAATGCATACTTCTTTTGTGAAATTGATTAAATAGAAGATCAAGCATAAATCGACTTCTGGTATTTGTGTAAATTCTGTCTCATTGCTCTGGAAAAGAGTAATTTATGAAAAGAACTTTCATTACTTTATATTGTTGCCTAGCCTTGTATTCCTTACTGCCCTCATAATAGCTTTTTATAACTTTCCTTAGCTTCTTTGATCTCTTGACTGAAATGCCCATAAAATTAGATATACACTCGCATTACAAATCCTTTACATTTACCAGACCATTTATAATCTGTTATCTAATTTCTATGCAGGCAGATGGTGAATCCTTTTGTAGTGAGAGAACTCTTGACCGCAAAACACTTTGGGAAATGCAGACCTCCCCAGGTTCAATTGCTATGTCAAGGATTTATAACCTATCATCGATTTATATTTTAACTTATCTCTGCGCGGAAATAGTAACTTGAATGCTCTAATTTATCCAACAGCATATACAATCTTACATAGTAGCAGGAGATGTGGACTATGAGAAGACAACCCTATATTGCTTCACATGAAAGGCTTGCACAGCTGGTGAACACGTGTAATCGTTTATTCGTGGCTCCTAAAGACTTCTCTAGTAAATGTTACCCTTGCCAGACATCTTATATCCTTAAAATATGTTGATCACTTGCATAAAACAAAAATGCCTGGAATGGTCGAAATCCAAACTAATTGCTACAGATATCGATGTACTTCGTCGCGTTACCATCAGTCCTCCCAACTTCCATTGATCCACTGAGACAAGCAATCGAAATAGAAAAGAATCCCAATACATTTAGAATATATATTTCACATCAAGCTGCCTCCTAATGATCCCGGATCTAATCAGTAGAACATTGAATGAACTCTACACATATCCTACATACAATCTGACAACAACAGTAATATGTCCATCTGAGTTGGACACCAATGTTATTTTTGTAAACATAATGGGTTCAGTAAAGGAAACTATCCTTTTTTTTTATTTGATGGTTCTCAGGAAAATTTCCTTTAATTGTATGGTTCATGGATTTTTAGGTTTTATAAACCTTGACGTGCTTGAGTTTTTGTGAGGGGCAAATAAAAAACTTGTTATCTATGGATTTAGTTGAAACATATTCTCCGAGAAGTGTTATTCCATGTTTGTGTTCAATATAAGACAAGGGTAGTTAGCAAGGGGTGGCCAGGGGGGCAGAAGGTAGTAGCGAGAAGGTTTATATAGCCAGAGGTTCACGAGCAGAGTGGAAATCTTGCTGTCTCCACACGGAATTTTAATACGATACTGGGTATGAGGTCTCATAGGTCTATCTGTATATCGTCCTCTGAAATTTGAAATCGGCCCTCCATTAAATCTAAAGAACTTATGGCCATGTCATTTTCACATACGATAAACTTCTGTAGCTTGCAGACAAATATGAGGTCATATCTATTGCTGAAATTTCAGAAACAAGCACAAGAAAACATAACCGGGTGTAATTTATTGTAAATTTCACTGGTCCATGTAATTCACCCCTAAAGCCTAATGAGTTATAGTATGACCAATACCTAGTAAGAAAGTTTCCTATTAATACAGTGAGTATGCATTCCTGCATCACTGGAAATTGAACCACTTTCCTGTTCTTATCCTCTAGAGGAAGACAATTGACTGAAAAGGACCACCTGAAGCTTTACCTCTTCCCCAGAGCTGCCTCAGTAAGAATAGGACTGATCTAAACAATACCTTAGAGATGCATTGCACACGAGGCTATTCTGGCTCTCTCATTTTGCACCGCACTCAATGACTCATTTTCATTACATTGACTTTTGTTTTCATTGGAACACTAGTTGCAATCAAGACTTACACAGCACCTAATCTCTTCTACTACGTGCTGTTATGCAAATAGGCATTCTTCTGTATGGAACAAAGTTACCCTTGAGACCCATCTATATTCAGGATTATCATATACTTCTCTACACCCCAATCCACATAGAAGTTGGATATCTGACATTAGTAAGATGTGCAGAGAGGGTCTCTTGAATGTCCACCGATAGATGTATTCTTATTGTTGAGCACCTTATGCATCCAGTATACATCAAAGAAGGATCAAACACGAAATCATCAAGGTAAAATTGACAAAATATATACTAATGTGAACCTTAGCATGAAAGAACTGTAAATATGTTTTCTTCACTGCACTCTAGTCAAATTTTCTTTTATGCATTACAGAACAAGAGTAGTTTTGTTTCAATTACAAACCCACGGAGATCTGAAAACACACACTTGATTCGCCCCTTGATTTATGCAGAGAGTACACAACGCCCTGATCTGATCTGTTGCTTGCAGAGACGAATTTTAAGCACAATCCTCTTGAGTTATTCCAGTAATACTTTGTTTTCCCATTTCGTAATTTTTTTTTTTCTTATTCGTAGGACTAAATAATATACATAAAATTCAATTTCAAATTTCAGCTTCACCTGAATTTTGGTGGAGGACAATCTGAGTAAATTTTGTCTTAAAAAAACCATGGTTTAGTGCCAGTAAAAGATGCGAGTTTCGTCAGGGGCGCATTTTTAAACAACAAATAATCAGTATCATGAGCTGCAGTGAGCCAATTTTTATAGACTATTTATTTATCGAGCAACAGTAGATTTCCATTTTGTATAAACGTGGAACATGCATGGTGTCGATCACAATCTACAACCATGTAAAACTCATAAAGTAAACTCATGAGAATTCCCAGGATTTCAATGGTCGCAGTCGCCTGAGTAAGCACGAAATGTTGGCCTGGTTGCTGTACAGCTGTTGAAGAGTGTCACCTCTCCTCTTCAGTATGGCCCAGAAATATTCCTCCTGAGAAAATGAAACCTAAACCCTTCTATCAATCACACTATGGTGACGCATACTGTAGATAAAATGCATGATCTAACTAAAACAACGAGAAGAAAAGTGAAAGTGGCAATATAATTTGCAATCAAATCACAAGAAACCATGAAGAACATCCCAAGTTACTTTATTCCCCGTTGGTCAATAGAAAAATCGAATGGAGCTAAACAGTACTCACCCACGTATCGCAAGATCTCAAACCTTTTCACATTACAGATATTTTTTGTGGTTGCATTCGTAAGAATGACTTGGACCCGATCGATGAATAAATACCAAAAATGTGTCAGTTCCTCGCGCTACCATACTTTTACTCAGCCGGATTGTATTTTAAATGTCTCCACTATCTGGTATTTTCTGTCTATCCCGGTTTTCCTTTTGCACTTGCACACACTCCACCAATACTAATGACAATCCGCCCACCTTCTGCCATCGAGAGAACTGGAGTCTCCCTTATTGGCCTGTGTAAGGCACAGAAAATGATAAGAGCATGACATCACTGAGGGGCAAACCCCGCCTTATTCTACTAAACAAACGGGGAAACATTGGTACACACGTTGTCAAGTAGCAATTGGCATGTCATCGTCCCATTTCCTACACAATACTTACTGCTATAACTGTATAATTAAAAAAAAAATGCAGGTGTTGAAATCAATGTACCATTATTCTATTGAGATCTGCTGGTGTTACAACAAAAAAGCCCGACGCTGCACCTCAACCTCCACCAGCCGAACTTGGACTCCGTTCCCCCTAAAGAATAAAGGTAAGAGTTTATATGCAACACAATTCATTTATTATATGCAACACACAAAACACGAGCTTCAACTTGATTCACTCTCACTTCTCTCTTCTCTATGACACAACTGTTACCACAATTCAAGCAACAAAAAGATGACCATAGAAAACCATACATAAACCATACTATATGATGGAACAGAAAGACAAAGACAACACAAGCGATATCACCTATGTCCACATAGATTGCATAACACACCTACTGTCTCCACTGGCTATCTTTAACAGAAAGAGTATCCTTAAACAATGATCATTTCGGGTAATCACTTGTGCACAACTGAACTGACAACTTACAAAATATTTAAATACCAGTACATAAACAGTTAGGGTAGGTTAGATGAATCATCGTTACAACAATTCAAAACTTATTATAAGTTATAGTAATTCTCTAAAACAATCTCTAAAATCCTCTCCATTGATTCAAACTTCTTGTCTCCAGCAAAAAGATGTCTCTTCTTCCCCATTTCCACCGCCTATTCCACAACTCTCAATGATCTATAAAAAACTACACGTTTTCTTGACTCCCCATCTACAACTCAACTTACTATAATTTTAGACAAAAACGACACATTATGTTATCCAAGCATCATCATTAGATAACTTCTTCCTTCCAGTAAATCACTGACGAAAACAGCAGTGCCTTCCTAATTAAAATACCTAAACGTAAGGCAACCAAAAGCAGGTCGTCATAAGCCCAAATGATTACAGGATCAAGGATACGATGATACAAATTAGCCAAGTAAAAATGATGGTCCAATGGTGGAGGGCAAGCTACGACCACAATTAACCTGACAATTCATGTCTTATTTGCAATAGAAGTTCTCAAATACCAACTGCCCCCAGCCTAGACGCCAATAAATACCTCGTAACTTTTTATATCTAAATTAGATGAACTCTGGGAACGAAGAGATAAACTTGTAAGGGTCATATATGGGAGTAAGCACAACCCCATTCAAAGAATGCACGACATATATTCTCTGAACGTCTAAAGTCATTATGACACTCACAGAGGGAAGACAAGCATTGAAAAGTAAATCATATGGACTGACAGGCAGTCACCAATCAATATATAATAGTATATCAATTTCTTTTAATCCTCAAAATTTACTTACCTATCACTATTTAGCGAAACTCACTGAACCTACTAGATATATTGATAAGTTTTATCCCGCAAAAAAAAGTATCAACTAGCATAGTGTTTTATCTCAGATTACGAATTATGAAATGAGCAGGTAAAGCACTACGAAGAACAAGAGAAACTAGCCTTCTTCACTAACAATTCAAATATAGCTTAACTAGCCTAACAACAATATTTACGAGATGCAAGCAAATATGGTTTTTGACAGGATAAAAGGCTCGTAAATACAATATAGTAAAAACAACTCTAAAGTCAATATAAAACACCAGAAGGAGATCTGACAAAAAAAAAGACTCAACAGGCTTTTCTTACTTACCATAATGACCACATAGCTGCTTCGCATGTAATAAGCTTGGTATGATATACGGCTAATGGCACCCCCATATTATTCTCGACCAATCTGGTCCTATATGGTGAACCCTCCGCCTCCTAACGCATCTTCAATACTTTGAGTTCATAAGATTATTAATTCACCTCCACATGTACCTGGGAGGACGGGTCCCAACTGAACCTAATGAATCTATTATTCTAGTCTTGATAAGGATTCGTCTTCATGAGGCCAACAACTGCTGACAATAATCGTTCTTCGGTTTTACAAACAACTCAATACCAATGAATCCTGAAGTGACCCCTTCTCTGCCGCCTGTAACCAGGCAGTTTCTAACCTCTGTTCAACAAAGGATAATGGATTACTATTCTCTTGCATCGGCATTTCCAGCTTCCTGCTCTCCATTGTTATTCAGCATTGGCATCATTAAATGCATACCTTTGCAAAGTTTTGTGTAACATCTACTTGCAAGTCCAAATCAGAATAACCAGCTACTGCACCAGAGCAATTACGTCCTTCTTTGCCAGCTCAATTGCCTAACTGTTAAAAAGCATCTGCTTGCCTATGACCTTCTTGTAACTCAGATTGATTCGCATTAAAATCACAGAATCCAGACCAACTGAGATGAAGAAAAATTCCTAACCTCTACATATGCGATCTAAGGACTAATTTCAATTGAATTCGTGATCTCTGCCACAAAAACCTTCACAGTGCTCTGGCGCTTCGATATCTTGCAGTCCTCACTCCAACAACTACACAGCAAGGGCTCCTGCAAAGCAAGAAGTCATTATCAAACAAAAGATACGAAGGCACAGAGAGAGAGAGACAGATTACTCATTTATCGAGGTCTGAATTGGAAATATTTACCAAACCAACAAAACATTCCACTCCGACATTGATACTTCTCAACCAAATTGCAGAAAACATATCTACCATTCTGCCAATTTAAGTCGCGCAACGATTTTTGTCGTCACATGCACAGCTTACACACACTTTTTCACTTCACCCAATGTGTTTTTATTTAACTGGTACTTAACACTTGCCACTCAAAATCTGGTATAAACATGGGTCCCAATCAAATCAATTTTGCTTAAGGAAGAAAATTATAAGCAAAATGAGTGAAGAACAACCCAATCCATCCAAACAAAAGCAGGTTATGAAGCCAGGCATTGTGGAGTTTGTTAGGCAGCTATAGAATAAATCATTTCTGATATCTTGTACTATTACAAGAGCACAAAAACTTTGCTGCCGAACAAATATTGAACACTCACGAGAACCTTTGTAACCAGGGAGCTACTTCAGAAACAGAGAAGGCAAATAATGAAATACAAGGTAAATTAGGGAAAAGATTGCAGAATCATGTCTTCTGTGAATCCATTTACAAACAAATTATGAAGTAATTTTTTCACAACGAACTAAAAGGGTGAATGAAAGCATAAGTGCCAAAGTACATCATAATGGGCAATTGTGATTGAGCAATATTCAGGGAAGATCAATACTTTTTATAATTAAAACACAGGAGATCAAGTAGTTTAAACTTAGTTTGAAGATAGCTTTTATATATTTTTACAAGTTCTCGAGTCATTAGAAGGATCAGGGTAACAAAGAAAAATATGTTTAATTTTGCGAACTATTGGGATATTAAGAAAGTGGACTTCAAACTACTAACGCTGAATGCACAGTGACGAGCACCATTTTGTTATAGAAAATTATCATTTCTCTTTTGTATTTCAAGAAATATATTTCTTGTTATATAGCTTTTATAAATGTTACTCTATTTTCACATATGTTACTGAACCTTGCAAAAATTCACGACATCACAAATATGGGTTTCCAATTCACGCAATCAACATCTACAGATTTACACAACCTCATTTTCTCATTCAGGAATTCCAGAATCATTGCGAATACTTGAGACTGCTCTTCATAGGTTCATAGAAAAACTTAAGAGCCAAGCAGAGGAGAGTCAAAATAATCTATTGCTTTTGCAAATGGAGCACTATTACCTGTCCACATCATTCACCAGATCAGCCATCCAGAAAAAAGAAAAAATAACTATTTTTGATCATAATAGACAAAAGATCTAGCAATCTCTATCCCACATATCAATGTCCTCGAGAAATCACTAGCAAGCACATTGGGAGTAATGTTAGTGCTGATCAGATATAGATCTATACTATATGCAACCAGATCAAACAGAATGGTAAAAATCAACAAGGGAACCACAATTTTATGTATTTAAGTATGTAGTTCTTTTCTTTTATCACTGCTTATTCAGGTACAGTTTTCTACCAAGAAATGTGGAAATGAAATAGAAAAGTAGCTGGACTTACCATCCACTTCAGATAATAGATAAGAAGCTATTCCCGTGAGCAATGCCAGCAGCTGCCTCAATGTACTGTGAAGTGACACTTTTCAATACATTTCTCACCATATCATCATCCAACTCAAATCTTTGACAGTTATTTTGTATCTAAATCTCATCTATATTTTCCAGATTATTTCATCATCCAATGAAGTAGATGAAAGTACGGCTAATCCACCAATCGACTACGAGGGGCTTGGCATTAAAACACTTCATATTCCCCTTGTTGGCTGAGAACATCCCATTTATTAATCCCTGTATAGGGATGGAGGTGAAATTAGATATCTCCGATGTCAAATATTGAGCATTGGACTTATGTCTTGTACATAACGAGTGGAATTCCTATTGAAGCAGCTTGACAGGATCTTTCCTCCGTTGTCCTGGAAGCCATCAGCCTCCTACTGCATGCCTTGACTGAGTGAGATCCATTGAAGAGTGTAGAACCAAGCAGTCAGAAAGAGTTGCTGTGAACCATGTTGAGCGGTCACATTGAGATCCTTAGCATGTTACTCTCAGCCTCACTGACAAAGAAGCCTCAAAGCATGCTTTAGTCCTCTCCAGTTCTGCTTCAGTACACTAAAAAACCAAATGAAAGTATCCTTAATTAGATTAACGACATTCTGAAGAAAAATTGGAATTCCAAATATACACATGTTTGTAAATATATATGATCTTTCATACTGATATAATAAATTGTAAAATTAAGCAGTCAAGGTTCAGACAAAGATGTAATCTAGAGGCTAGCAGTCCAAATAAATTGCACAACTAGCAACTATAGAAAAAAGGCCAATTCAAAATGCAAGGTACAATCAAGTATTAACCGATATTAAAGTTAGAGAGCTAAATCTAATCATGAAAAGCAATTAACACATGAATCTGCCCTGAGCATAATATTTGCTCTAGTTTTTGTCTATCTCAAGGAGGTATTTCCCCATAAAGGATCAATAGGAACATAGCCAGTCAGCTCGCAGGCATGTGGTTGTTTTTGGCCACCCACAAGGAAATCACTTTGCGGCCAGCTGATCCAACTACATTCTATTGCACGAACATAAAATAGGACACACCCAGTTTTTAATGTCTCTGCCGGTTCTTCATCATGCTCGAATGGTGGCGATGCGTGCTAAGGTCACAGAATAAGAGCAAAGGAACCCGCTACTCACAGTTGTGTGTACCAAAGAGTGAATCACCATGTTGGTCATCAACAACCATTAATGACCTCATCAATAATCTCCAAGAATGAGGCGAATATCCAGTTTGATCACAATCACAACCAAGGATCACCTGCCCATAGACAGTCCATCAAATCCCAGGCCCTTTTTCCAGTTTACTGCAGTGACTGCAGACATCGCTATTTCCAAAAGATTCGAGTAAGTTCTCAATCTGAAACAACCCACAACCTGAAATGGTTGAAAAAATACATATTCATTATCTAAAAACATATTCAAGGTAATACATAAAACAGAATTCCACAAGTATTGTTCACCTAGTTATAAAGATACTTATTAAATGATATTTCACCAGTAGTCTTCTCCCAACAAGATTTGAAAATAATTCTAAGGGAACCGATTGAAGCAGACAAAAATATAACAGCACACAACAAGAAGACAGAACGACACCAATTTCATTTACAAAAGCAAGTTGTTATCTTCTTCCCCAGCAAACACTCAACTAGGTCTAACAATGTTTCAGCATCCATCGTAAGTTAGAACCATACTGCATTCAGGAGCAATCAAAGTCCAGTATGCAACCTAATTCAACATCAAGATTCTCTTCTTTAAGAAATTTTCCTCCTCAAGTCTTGCCTACAATATCTCCATCTTTAATTTTGTTTGAAGAGGTACTTCTGACACCCGTGAATTGTACAGTACGGGGCATACCTGTTGAAGTTATCAGGATCAGTATAGTTACAAATATGAACACCCAGCAACTCGCTGTGCCGTGGTGGTTCTTCAGAAGACACTTGAGAAATAGCTAACCACAATAGACTGTTTAAATCTGTCAGAGGGTAACACAAAGTGAACACTCATCGATAAGAAAAACCTTGGTAATGTGAAGAGCCCAATGGAGTCCTAACACGTCGAAATATTTCTTCCAGAAGTGATCACTAACTTTATCAATTCCCATTCTTGTGTCAGTGCCATCAAACTTCACCCCTAGATCCCAGGTCTTACCCAGAAACTGGACATCATCAGCTTATCCCTAACCAGTTACCCACATGGTTTTATTCTTCTTCAGCAGACCGTGCAGTTTCAGGCAAGAGGCAAAAAAATCCTTAGCTGCTATGATGTTTTACACCATTATCCACGTGGAGTCGCCTTGGGAAAAGAATAACCGGTGCTATCTTTTCCCCTAGATATAGCGTTGGTAAGTGATTGAACAACAATGTTTTAGCCTCAATCAATTCACTGAAGAAATAACTAACTGCTTTGTATTTCATGGCTTAAGCATTTCCAATATTTTTTTCAGGCGTGCATGCCTTCCGACCCTCTCTCCGATCTACTTTTAAAGCCACAATCTCCAACCCATCCTGACTTCCTTCACAAACTTGACACCACCTCCTCGCCATCCAATCTAACTTCAGGCAACTACGCGATCCAGTCTCCCATAGGTTTGTAGAAAGCACATCCATCACGTAAGCCCATGTTCCTATTATTATGACACTCCTATGCCATCACCAACTCATTTGTAACAAATGGGAGCAATGCATGTCCAGTTCATGAAACCAATTCTGGCGCTTATTTGAAATTGACCATGAACGTCGGCGACTATGAATACAGAGTGACTGACTACCACAGAGTACATGCTACACTGACTCCTTTTCTTCCTTAAAAGAAACAGAAAAGGGAACAGGTGAGCAACAAACAACTACTTTAATCCCCTATACTATCCCACATACAGTACAAACCAAAAACCTCTGTAACATGCTCTATCCGTTTGGACCAGTAGCAAGGAATGCACCCACATCCTATGGCGACCAGGTAAATCTAAATGATCGATCATCCTCAGGTCATCCCAATCAATCACTATGAGGTATTGTGGTGGCACTCCAAGATATAAATCTGCAACATTTGCTCGCATTGCGCTTACGACTATCTTATCATAATGTATCGTTATCGCGGGGGGGGGGGGAAGGGGGGGGGGGGGTTACACTGGGGGGGAGGCATGGATACGGTGGAGGAGGGTGTGCTGGTGAGAAATAAGGAAGAGTAAGATGTGGTCGAGGTGGTGTGCTGCGGACAGTGGGAGGATGGGGGGGTTGTAGATGGTGTATGTGATAGAGTGTTTTATGTGGATTATGTGGGTAATGATTATTGGGATGTGTGACAAATCTTTGTTAGAGTTATTGGTTGTATGTAGAGGGTTGGAGATTGGTGGATTATGTGATTAATGAGGTGTGGGGAGATCATCCCTAGATGAAAATGAAATTTTAAGTTTAGTGAAGAATGGGTTGTGGGGGGGGAATGGTGGGTTATAGAGAAGATTTGGGTATGAGTGGGGGGGGGGGGTGTGTGAGGGTATTTATTATGAGGTTTCTAGGGGATGGTGGGGGGAGTTTAGGGGGTGGGTTGTAAAAGTAGAGGGGAGATTGTTGGGTAGTATTGTGTATGAGAGTATAATGTTTTGATTGGTGGTATGGGGATTCGAGTCAGGAGGGGAGTATATTGATAAATTTTTTGGGATAGAGGTTAGTATGAGTTAAGTTTACATATAGATTTTTAATATATCTATATTGTATATAATCTCCTATCAGACTTGTCTTACCTCAAACTTACTCTTTCGAATCCCCAGCATTTCTTTCTTGCAACTCACTCTAGTGCATAGGCTATCATCTAGGGCTTTCCCTTATGAATAGAACAAGAACCTCGTAGTCATCATATCTAGAGCATCATTCCTGGTGCCAATGCACTCTACTTCTTTCCTCTTCTCACTGGAAGATTTCTGATGACTTCCAATTGTAAAGGAACACAGCGAAAGCGTCATTTGTCTTTCCATGATTATTCCCACTCTTGAAATCGAGAGTCCACAATGGGTGCTAACATTGTTATTATGACTATTTACACCTGCACCACCACCACCTACGGATTTTCGGTTGCATTCCTCAGTCCTCAAAATGCTTCACCAAGCATAAGCAGAAGTAGAAGTCCGCCGCCGCCGCTATAGTCGCTGCAGATCTAGCTGAATTAAGGCACAGGTGACTTCCATTAAGATCATTGTTTCTGGATCTCACAAAAACTCATAGCTGCCTTCCCTGGATTTGAGTAAGCTCCTTCTTTAAATAGAAGTTTGCTTGGAATTCAGAAAATCTCCTCAATTTCTATCATTTTTATCTTTTTCTTTTTTCCAACAATTATTATTCGAATCAAACCAAACACCCACAACACCTCACAATCAAAATTAAGAATAACCAATCTTGTGAGAATACTCACAACACAAAAGAATTAATTTTATGTGCATTAGACTCCGCATTCCCATTTCTCCTTCTTCATCAGCAACCCGCCAATATTCAATCATTTGAAACGCCGAGGAACATTTACTTCAAGCAATGAAAAGAATGGTGAAACTACTGGCTGAAAAAAGACAAACCTTTTTTCATTAAAACACTATTGTGTATTTTTGCGGAAGGTTGGAGTGCAGGAGTGCAGATCTATAAAAAAAAAAAGAGTTTTTTTCTTTGACTAAGTTACTCGAACACACACATGACGCGATGCAGTGAAGCGGTGGTGACGAAAACCTCAAAGTACACACCTCTCTTCTTTCTTCTCTGTTTCTCTATGGAAAACCTCTCACTCGTTTCTCTCACTAGGTGCCGTTTTGAGATTCTCCTCTAGTTGGGGTCGGGCCCCAAATGACTGTCCTTGAAAGTAGAATTGAATCCTTTGAGAGTCTTTTTCGTGTCTTCTCTCCTCTGTCTCTCTTCTCTCACCTTTTTTCTTTGGGCATACATGTGGAAACATGAGATGAGAAGGCAAAAGGAAACAGTTGAAACACATATGGAAATCGAGCCCTCCCAAACTAAGATTCTCTTTTGAGTCTCATTCATTACTACTTACATAGTAATCATGTTTTTTTATTTTTTTTCTTTCCAATTCATAACGATAATTAGGCCAAAATATAAAATTACTTGATAATTATCAATATTTCAACACTAACTTTGTTCTTTACAATTAGTTTAATGCACACATATCAATAAAAAGATTTTGATTTACCTCACTTTTTTCAAAAAAAAACATCCGATTCCTCATCGCTGCACTCCGGGTGAATAACTAAAAATAAATTTAATGTGTAAAACTAACTTACGAAATTATGGGTAAATTTCTTTTTTTTAACGCTAATAAAATAATCTCTATTAAAATTTAGATGAGGTTTGAAAGTCACGTTATAATAAACTTTTTTTATATTTTTTAAATTAAAATTCAAAAAAATTATTTTAATTTTTTTGCTATCAAATTAATATAATTCATAAATAAGTACTTTTATTAGATAATTTTAATATATGAAAAACAAAAAAAATATATAAAAACAAATCACACACACACTTATAAAACAACTAAACTACCCCAAAAAAAAAAGCCCCCCCCCCCCCCAAACCCCCCCCCCCCCCCCAATTACCCCCCCACCCCCCCCCCCCCCACACCACCCCCACCAATTAACAAACAACATTTCAAACAATCCTCCACAACACACATCCCCCCTCACCCCACCTAACCTCTCACCACCTGAAAACCCACCCAACCACGCACTCACTCCCATCTGCAAAAGCTTTTCTTCTCTATCCAAACACAGATAATCATCTAACAGCTTTTCCATCCTTTGTATTTATTTAATATCTTGATAATAATCAAGCAAAAAAAAAAAAAAAATGTGTAACATAACATGATTATCACCCTAAATTTTAAGAAAATAATCTCCATAAAAAAGAAACTTGGGATCCTCGTTAGTATTATTTATCCAAAAATATCCTCTATTTTTCATACATGGAAATATTAGTGCATAGCTGTTTATTGATCATTGAAATCTTATCTTATATTGGAAAATGCACTGAATTTGTGCACATTCAAAACCATTATTCTTCATGGTAATTGTATCTTTAGAAGTAACAACATAGAGATTTCTTACCGACAAAGAAACTAAATAATATATCTTCACGAAATTTCATATATTATTAAACCTGGTCTATGACTCAACAATCTCAAGAACACCATCAATATAATGCCTTTAGAAGAATCTAATTAAAAAAAAATATGTGTTGAATCATAAGGTTTAATGCTTGTAAATTATACATAAAGAAATGAAAGATATTCCCTATAATTACTGGATTATTTTCCCTTGTCATTTCCTGTATTTTTTAGAGTGTAGTTGCGTTGCTTTTCCAAATTGTTTTTGGTGTCGAAAAGACCATCAAATATGGATGTTTTTTTATTTTAACAAATTATTCTTAAAATTAGTCATATCAAATTATCCAAAACACAAAAACTAATTAAATTTTAGTAAAAAATAATTAAAAAAGTTTTATGGTAAAATCGTGTTCCTGAACATTCTCTAAGTAGCCAAATATATATAAAAGAGGAGGGATGTAAAATAAAAAGATTTATAAACGGGATATAAGGTTTAAACTCAATAAGTCATAGGTGGAATGAAATACAATTTTGGTAATTATATCATTAATTAGACAATCCCTTTGAGTTTAAAAAAAATACAAACAAAATCACGGTGATACTATTAGGAAAGATTATTACTCTTTGGAAGAATGAATTAATGGGTGATGATACACTCTGATTTAAGCCTCTTTTTTTGTTGGTCAACGCAAATCTTCACCTAATTAAGAACACTTAATAACAATCACTGGACTGGGATTAAGCCCGCAAATCACTCGTGTTTGTTTTTTTTTGTTTCTTTTGTTTTTGTGGTGTGTGTTGGGTTGGGGGGGTCCATTATATTGAAAAGAATGCCCCAATATATTGATAAGGATTGAATAAGTTTGATGGAGGGAGTCATAGACTCATAGCTGGAACGAACTCCGCCGTAATAATTAATTTTTCTTTGGAACTGTTTTTTTTTTAAGATTTTCATGGGAAAAATATATTTTTTTATTTAAAATTAAAACTATTTTTAGATCATTTTATGCATCAAGAACGATCTTAATAACGTATCTCTTACGTTGACCTGGTAATTTCAGAGAAATTCAGTGAATCTATCACGTAGGATATATGCTAGCTTTTCAGCTGAGTATAAAATCAAAGAAATTAAACATGAAGATATATTTCTTTAAACCCTAATCGATCTCTTAAAATTATATATTATTTATTTTAAGCTTTATTTTGAGAAGTTCTTAAAATTATATACCTATTTATTTTAAATCTGATTTTGAAAATATATTTTAAGTCTTAAATTTATCAAAGAAACCATAAAAGAAATAGGTTTTTGAAACAATTCTGAAGTAAATTTATATTCTTATAAAAAAAACAATAGCATGTACATGTTCTTGTCACAATATAGTAACTTAAAACGATATAAATATATCCCAAAATTCGCTGTATAAATTGTGTTTTAGGTTGATAAGAAAAAGAAGAAAAAAGAGAGAAATTCTGGAATATAGATAGGGCAGCACTCGTCGTGAGGAGCATTATGGCAATTGGCCAAAGTAGCTTTAACAAGAGCTCACATGTCGACAGAGGTTTGCAGAAACTTTTACGTTGGGCAATTAATTCCTAAAGATGCTCTGCAAAAGTGAAAATCAAACCATATTTTACAAGTGAAAAGCATTGTGATCATGAAGGCAACAGCATGAAAAGAAAAAAAGGAGCCCTCTTTCGATCGATGATCACCAACTTCCTTTCAATCTCATTTACTCACTAATCACTTTACCCAATTAAACAAATCCTCAGTTTGATTAAGAGCAAGCAGCACACAGACTTCTTGTTCCCTCTCACACACGCACGCATGTTCTTGCATGTGATTTGATGGTCAAAGATGGATTTTATTTATATACATTGAAGAGGCGACATGGCCATGTAATAGTACCAGAGGATAATCACTGGCTTTGTATTATTGTTCTGATCTTCCCTCCATTGCTTCTTATGGACGCGCGCGTTTAAACGTCTTTTGCTGTGCGTGGTGGTGTGGTGGCGTGTTTCATGGTTGAAAACACGACAAGTTTGGTTCTCATTACTCCAACATGCTTTTTCATTTTAAATTGCGCTGAGAACCTTGGGTTTGAATAAAAATATATAAATTGCAAGTTTTTTCTTAAACCTTGTTTTCTTTTTACCAAAAACACGCATTAAATAACATGTGTCTGTTGGTCTCCTATGAAATGCCAAATGACATGTATGCAGCCATGTCCATAGCTTGACAAACCAGTGGATGATCACTTAATTTTGTGGCTTATTAGGGAATATAATCTTTTTTTTGTAAGAAATATAGGGTTATTTTGTTATATTTATTTAGAGGTAGAATTATATTCTTTTAATATATATAATCTCATTGTATTTAGGTTAAACAATGTCTTTTCGATTAACGGTGATTATGCAATATCAATCTTTGAAAATTCTAGCCTCTTCTCTTTTATTTTTGTTTCTCTTTATTTCTTTGGATTTTCTAACATGGTATCAAATGTTATGATTTTACTGAAAAAATGCTTAATTTCAAACATAGCTTACACGGATCCAACTTGAAGAAGATATTTGCTTAGTTTCTACAATACTGACATTTCATTTTCCTTTCTTTTAGCGTTCTAATTTTTTGTGTTTTGTTGATTGAAACAGATGATGCTCTTCAGTATGTCAGCATGGGGTTGGATAGAATGAATTATTAGTATTGAAGTTATGTGATGAGAAATTTTTATTAAGGGTAAAAAATATGTGGGGAAATGTTAGTGAAACTTATGTGATACTTAGGAATATTGATGAGGGTTATGTTGACTCTGATAAATACTTGCGAAGCAAACAATGTAAAGATTAATACTATGATTAACAATTCTATTGAGCATTTCATAGATTACATAGTTAGTGAAGTCGAGGTCAACAAAGAAGTATTTGAGATCATCGGCAAAGATTATTCACATAATCAAATTTTGCAAAGTAGTATTAATTAAAAAAAGACATGCCGAGCTCTTTATTAGAAAAATATGAGTATTCATGAGTTTTATTCTGTTATAACAGATCTTTATGATCAATTAATTCTTATAAAATTACAGAATTAAAGGCATGTGGTGCTTATATTGCTCGTAACTAGTAGCAATGATTGGTATTGTTTTTAACAGTACTTCACAATGATTTTGAAGGACTTAATGTTTAATTTTTACATCGTTCTTCACCGTCTTCTATTGACTCAGTTTGTCAGTGAGTTATTTGATGAAGAAAAAACTTCTTCAGTTTTATTCTAAAAATAGAAATCTTTCTACTTCTATGTAAGCAATGCCTTCTAAATCATTCTCTAATTATCACAAATAAGCCTTACACAAGAGTTTTCTTTTAACGAGTGCAATTTCTATAAGCAGAGAGGGTCATTGAAAGACTTAGCATCTCAAGTTGAGACAACAGAACTCAAGCATGGAAGCCTGAACATCTAGTCATAAATCTAATGCATATAAACCATATCAATTTTTACAAACCACCACATCACAATTACGGAAGAGCAAGAAACAATCTATTGTTTCTTAATACTCAATCGAAGCACAATATCATGCTATGACATCTACTATCAAAGTTATTGTTTGGTTATGTTGGTTATTTTGCATAAATGAGAATTTCCCTTTCTCATCCGACTCTCATATATTGTGACAAAATAGAGTTTTAATTTAATATGCTCACAACTCGGTTTTTCATGAACTAACTAAACACATTAAAATCTATTGTCATTTGCTTCGTTATTATCTCAAGTATGACATCATTACTTGGCATCTTGTTTTTCTTCATCTTTGCAGATTATAGATTTCTTTACCAAGTCGCATTTTATTTTCTATTTTTGTTTTCTAGTTGACAAACTCTCGATGCTTTTAGAAACAGCATAATGAGTTTGTGGAGAAATGTTAAGAAATATATGATTATTTTGTTTTAATTATTAAGAGTATAAAAAAAAAAAAAAAAAAAAAAAAAAAAAAAAAAAAAAAAAAAAGAATAATATTTTTAATTTCTTTTCGGTTTAGCCAGTGTATAGTATTTTTTTGTATTAAATTAAACCTATTCATCTTAAAATTAACTGTAAGAAAGCAATATTAATAAAACCCTAATCAGTTTTTTATAAATTCTCTTTATTTGTTAATTTGTGATGGTTTAAAACACCTACAATGAGTCAACAATTAATGGATTTTCATCATCGTTCTCCAAGATAGCCTTTCCAATATTCCAGCAATCGATGGCCTCCTCTCTACTGTCTTTTGGAGAATTATTGTGTCTGCCTCTTGGTTATTAGATGTGGAGTGTATATTAAATATATTATCAACTTGATCCAACTTTTTGTTTTTTAATTTTTTTCTTTAAACTTAGGAATCACTCTCCATAAAACATATGTACACAATGTCAAATGAGTTTAAGAAGTAATAAATCATTTAATATAAATAAAAAATAATTTTTAAGAATATTCCAAATATGTTATAATACTTATTAATCATTTTATATGTTCCAAAAGCATAACAAAATACTTCAACCAGACACTATTAAATTGTTTTTAAATATTATATAAACACGCACACAGCCCCCAACAACACAACAGATCTAGAAAAAGGATCTAACTATGGCCTCGCCTTGTAAAAAAAACAATTTATATTATTCCCCCATAAAAAAAAAAATTTTAAAATTTAGAATCTAACCTATTGAGATTTAAGTTTTTGGCTCCCTGCAAATTTTTTATAATCTTGGCGCCCAGAAAACTTTTCATGGCTCCAACCCTGGGAACTAAAAGTAATCAAACTATATGAAGAAATGTGTGAGAAGGAGCTTTCAGATGTGAGGTGTGAGGTCATTTGTCCGAAGAAATTTAAGTCATTTGAAAATCATTTCTATAAATATTATGAACACTCTTGAAACTATAGTAACAGTATAAAAAGCAATTGCAAGCCAATAGATTCCTTAGGATGATCATGTCGAGTGTGTTGAGGTGAGAGTCACAATCATTGCAAACAATTCTTGAGAGGGGATTGATGACTGGTTAGTATAATAATAATATAAATCCTATATTATTTGTAAACATGGTAAACACAAATCCAGGGCGGGCTCGGAGAGAGCAGCTAGCTAGCTTTTAGACAAGACCAACCTTAGGCAATTTTTTTGTGCCTTTTCTTGTTTCAAGAAAGGAGAAGTCCCAAAACAAACAAGAACATGCATCATTCGTCTGCATAAATTTGTTAAAGAACATGCATATTAAGCAAGAATTTACTTAATTAATCAAACCCACCATAGAACTTATCCAAACCTTGACGACGACGACAACAAGCATTCATAATGCAAAAAAAAACCAGAGTGTACGTAGAGAGAAAAAGATGTCCATGATTTCTTGATGGAAAGCTTGATGATCCCCACCAATATTATCATTAAAAGATGGTGATGAATATTGAGATTAAGGATTAAGATAGTGAAGACACGTTGACATGCACGAGCTAGCTCGTGGAAGGCAAGAAGAGAGAGAGAGAGAGAGAGAGAGAGAGAGAGAGAGAGAGGGGGAGGAGGCCATTGTGACAAAAGGAAAATCCTAGAGGTACGCTGCCTTCCCAATTGTTATTGGGATGAAGATGGGGAGGGCAAGACAACTTTTGTTGGTCGGAAAATAATACAATTATGGGACCCCAAAGTCCACTTCTTTTTTTCTTTAATTATTTTTTTAATTACCCTTGCAATGTATACTTAGGGTTCATGGTGTAATAAAATATATAAAACTGGTAAGAAATGAATTGGTAATTTTTATGAACATAGTAACTATTTCTTTCTTTTTATTGTCCAAATTAAGAATTTGAACTTGGGATCAATTAATTACTTTTTATTAATTTGCTTTTTATTCGAGTACACCAGCTTTACCAAAAAGCTAATTT
The DNA here is from genome assembly GCA_029228515.1 of Populus alba x Populus x berolinensis. NCBI lineage: Eukaryota > Viridiplantae > Streptophyta > Magnoliopsida > Malpighiales > Salicaceae > Populus > Populus alba x Populus x berolinensis. The sequence goes on along the minus strand of JAQIZT010000121.1, from coordinate 15,058 downwards.
CTCAATGAAATCCTTTGTTTCTTATTATACACACATTAGATTTTGAAGTGAGTGTTTATTATCTATTATATGATAGCTTTTTTTACATATCCGTAAATATATGTGGATATTCAAGATAATATTTTCATATATTTTATATTAATAAAAATAGTTTTTATACTATTAAATAAATACTAGCGCATTAGAGTAGAAAAAATTATAAATAAACAATATTAAACATAATAATTACTTCTTAGTGTTTTTTTATGCATGTTATATATTGTTGATATATATAAAGATATATATTAAAAAAAAAAGGTATCTACCACTGTTTAATACCAACTTAAAGATCCTCATTTTTTATAATCTCTTGTCAACTGCTACCTTAATTTAATAATAATAAAAATAAAAAAACTCTTAAGCAGTTTGTGACAGGAAATTCTGTCATGTCCAATTGGTCGGTATTCTGATGAGATTCCTGTATAAAAGCGTTGTTTAATGGAAATACAATGCTTTCGAGTTATGTGCAGAAGATGGGTTTGAGTTTCTTTCATGATATGACCACTACTGAGACTACTTGGATTACTTTCATTTCATCATGTTCATTTGCATGGTGATCCTTGTCTTGCTGATTGGCTTTTGAAAATTACTTGATGAAAAGAGGATCAGGTTGAATTTGTTTGTGAGGACGGCATTGCTTGACATTTATGCAGAGCGTGGGAGTACTGAAGCTGCTGGGAGAAATTTTGGATGAGTATGAGAGTTCCAGCTACTTGGAACGCTATGATTTCGGTGATGTGCAAAGTCTAGGTCACCTGAACTCTGCTATGTTTGCTGCGTTTGGTTTGTGTTCTAGGTAACGACAAAAGAGATAGAAAATTGGAGTGATTTTTCACTATGTTATTCAGATGTTTTTGATAAGATGCCAGAAAGGGATGTTGTTTTATGGAACTCGATGGATTACAGGATATGCTCAAAATGGGCAATGTTCAGGCAATGGGCCAATTGAACTTTTTCATTGAATATTGACTCAAAACCAGATGAGGTGACGATGGCCTGTGTTTCTCAGCATATGGACATTCTGGGGCTTTAGAATTGGGTACACTGGACTGGTTAATTTCATCCTTGAATTTGAAGGGATAATTTGGTTGTCACAAGATAAAATTCTTTGATATTCATGTATTCACAAATCTGGAAGTATATATGAAGGATTCCCCAGAGAGTTTCCCAAAAAATGGAAGACAGAGAAGTGGGTTCCATACAGTAATAAAATTGATTACTGGGTTTGCTGTTCCATGGTCAGGGGGGAAGTGAAGCCATAAGACTATTGTCAACCCATGGAAAGAAGAGGGTGTTAAAAGCATGCAGCCGTGGTGGTACTGGAAGGAAGGCTCAGAAGGTTTTTGAATCAATTGAAACCCATCTGTAGGATCATTCTGCATTCATGGTTGATTTGTTTAGAATTGAACTAGGGGAACTTGCTGCAAACATAGCTCTTTGAAGGCTTGAACCCCAAAACTAAGGAAATTATGTTTTGCTTCCAAACATGTGTACTTTTTGCAGGAATGGGGAGATGCTGAGAAGGTTCAGAGAAAATGATGATAAAGGAGCTATAGAAGGCAACTTTAAACATGTATACTACAATGAGAGAAACTGGCCCTTTGCTTTGAACTCTTCTTGTTAGTGAACCAGGTTTTGGATTTTCTTTTGTTGCTGAGAGTGGCATATACAGATCCTTTAGCGTTGGATATTTGGACAGTTTTCTTCTTTGATTGATCGTGAGCTCTAAAGTACAATGATAGCAGTAGATGCTATGAGCATATTGATAATTACTTGAAAAAAGGTTAATTTAATTAAAGAAGATTAATCTAAAAGGCCATTAGGGGTAGAGAACGAAGGAGGCTAGTATGCCTGCAATTGTTGACGGATGAACTGCCTACATGACATGGGCGGCAACAATGTCTGCGGCAGACCATGGATAAGTTAGAGTGGATTCATAAATTTCCAATCTGTGGTCCACCAAAAGTAGAATTTATATGATGGGAGCAAGTAAGTCCATGCAAGGAAAATGCGGAGGGAAGGCAGGAAAGAAGCAAGCACTAGGCAAGAGAAGATGGGGTATGGATTATTTGTGGAGTCAAAATCATCTTACCGCTATCCCATATGCCAGAACTTGGAAGTTATTCCTCAATGAGTTAGTACAGCATTATCTTAATTTACAAGAAAATTCAGTTGCGAAAAACTATAAGCTTGGATACTAGATATTGTGAATCTTGGTTATAAGAGGATATATAATGCTCTTTTCCACTGGTTATCGCTAGGAGGACATGGCAGGCTTTGGCTATAATCGTGACCATCTTCATTTGTTCGAGTATCCAGTGAATTATGGGGATAATGTCCTCTGTGTTTCTTACAGATGGGCAAATCTAATACACATGGAGGCTTGATTTTAGCCAGCACTTTGGTATTTGGAGATACTTTTATCGTGCTTCTGAGATGCCAAGGAACTTTGAAAAAATGGTGATGAAATTGTGCAGTGTCTGTCATGGGATTGGGATCATATACTGAAGGTCATTGCCCCAACCAAGTTTTCCAAAATCAACATTCAAATGGAAACCATCACTAAGACAATCTAACTTGGGATAGATTGGTCGTTGTTCTATCAATTATTGTTTAAACGATGAATCTTCCTCGCAGTGGATTCGAGGTATTCATTTTCATTGTCTTCCTAAGAGGCCTCCTTCCTTCGAAAGAAATCGAAAGAGAACTTTGAAGCTTTAATGTATAAATCGTCGTCAAGCCAACAAGAATAAAGCTCCTAGTGCTACCTCAAGCCATTTTTTTTCCCTCTCTGTTTCCCTTGTCTCCTCCACTCAGATTCCTTAAGAATATGTGTAACGCTTCAAAAAAAAGGAAAAACACTACAAAGAATAAAAGAAAATAGGTGAACGCATACACAAATGTCAACCCGTTAGTCGTTGGGTGAGACCTAAACCGAATCCTCTAGGAGTTTCTCAGTCAAAGTCACAGATGAATCAAAAAACCCAAACCCTGCACGTCAACATCAAAGCAAATGGTTTTTATAGCTTTGGACGTAGCAGTGGTAATTCCCGTTGGTTCCATCATTCCATTGAAGATCCTAGGTGTCAAGAATTAAAATAGGAGAGGCTACAGGACCTTCGCTATAAATAGCTCTCCTACCCCTCCACTAAACCAACCACAGCCTTGGGTACAACAAAGTGGGTGTTGGTTTGTGATCGTGGATTGTGCACTATAAATAGCCCTTTTCCTCTTCACCTCTCCCACCAGACCCAACCCAAAGCCTGGTATCTACAAAGCTTGTGGACATAGGAGACGTCATACCCCATGCTCAGAGTTCCAACTTGAAAGAGGTGCCAAGAGGGACATCTGAGCTACTTGAAATCAGGAGGAGGCGGCGTCACTGTCTTTCCGTTCTCTTCGTGTGCTGGATTGCTGTAATGTGTTTGATGAACAAATTCAACTTCGCCATTGGCTGTAAATGCTCCATCTCCAAATCCCAAATTGCGTGACATAGAGTCCCAAGCATAATGACATTTAATTTATATACAGGGGATTTCTGGACTTTGATTCGACTAGGCTGTGCATCTTCATGCTAGCTTGGCTTTTTATTTTTTCTTAAAAAAAGATGACAAGTCATTTTTATTCAGAATAAAAATTCAGTTATTTTTTGTGCTATATATGTAATATAAAAAAAAATAATACATTCCCATTTTGGCTGTCCTGTTTGTTTATGAAATGGATGCTCTGTTTATTTCTATGATTCGATATCTATATACCTTGCGCAGTATAAATTTTATACTAGGAATGATTACTAGCGCGATGTCATAGGTTAATTTTTTTTGCAATAATATTATCAAAAAGAAGTTAAAATTTAATAGTATTATATTTTTCCGTGAATAATTATCCCTAAAAGTTTAAATTTTGCTGTCACACCTAACCTAAGAATAATATTTATAATATTAATAATAACATTAAGGAAGAAAAAAAAAACTACCAAGAAGAAAAAAAAATTAATGAAGAAAAAAAAATCTAAATTAATTGGGTTAACCCTGTAAACCTGGAACTCACGTCATGAAAGGTTGATAGCACAAAAGTAGAAAAAAGAAATTAACAAATGTAACCCGACCGAGTTCCGTGATACATATCATGAAAGTTTGATAATTAAATAAGAAATAAGAATTTAACATTAACAAACTAAATTAAATGAAAAAATTAATTAAAAAGAAAGAAAAATACAAAATCTTGTTTTAATCCATCAAATCAAGTTAATCCATCAAAACTGAGATCCGTGTCATGAAAATATAATAAGTTAAATTAAAAAAATTTAACATTAACATACTAAATTAAATACAAAAAAATTCAGTAAAAAAAAAACAAAAAAAACGGCTTAGAGTAATTAAGTATATGGAATATATTGATATTATTATAATTATAAATCTATTAAGTTCAATGAAAAATAAAGCGTGGAAAAGCTAAGTACGTTCCCCGTGTTTTTTTAGAATATTGATAATAAATCTCTCTCACTTTTTATCTAAAATATATATATAAATTTATAACCTATTGAAACCACAAACCAAAGCAGCCTGGTTTGCATCAAACTACGGAAAACAACAGAGAAGAAAATACATTGCAATTCCTTTAAACTATTAGCAGGGTTACTAATTCTCTCCAGTAATTGACAGGTCAAATATTTCATGCAAAAATAGTACAAAAATGTACAGCAAGCATCTAAAGAACAAAAAAAAAAAAAAAAATAATCTCATTCTCCGAACCTACAGTACGTTCTCCCACACTCTGGGTTCCTCAAATCAAATCCCCTCTTTGTTTGGGATTCAAGAAACACAAAAGACAACAAATTCTTTTCCACGCTTCGATCTGGTTGGGAAGGGGAGGGGAGTCATGTGAGAGGAGGCTGGTAGAAATAAACATTGCATCCACAAACTGAAAAAATGCACCAACGATATACGAAGAAAATAGCTACAATTGCCACCAACTATTTAGCAACACAATTCCGAAGAAAATTAGACAGAAGGAACAATGAGTAGCCCAACTTAGAAATCCAATCTGCAGTTATTCAAATTCATTGATCTAAAAAGTGGACAACTGGGTTCTGATCAACTTTAAAAAACGTATGAAAAAACTTTCTACCCCTTGTCTGCTTTTGTTTTAAATGATGTTCATCTTTGACTTCCAGCATCTAACGTTTAACCCTAGCTCGTCTTGCACACTGCAACTTGGGCACTTGTACTGCTTGATGTGCTCCAGCTTTGGCAGGTGTAATCTTGACGCATTTTCCATGGAAACCATTTCTCACACATATCACAGCAAATCCAGAACTCATCAGTTCCAATAGCTTTCACCACAAGCTCCACCAAGTAGCACCCTGTTCAAACGTCTTCTTCTTCCTCATCCCCACTCTCGTAGTCTTCCTTGGGTGAGCAGATACCTATATGGCCTTAGTCTGGGACTCAGGTTGCCGGGATTGCTTAAAGGCCACATCCAAAGAGCGAAAGAAATTGTAATCAGAACAGTAATGAGAAATGAGTAACAGTATAGAATATAGAATTAAACATGACTGGTAACTTCTTATCATCTTCCCGCTTGATTTGCTTGTGCCACTGTTGTTGTGAGTGGCATGTTGGGTCCTTAGGTTGCTTAACATTTCCAGACACCGCCTCGAATATTGTGGGGAGCTCAATTTAACATCTGGAAAAGCCTCTTCCTGTTAAAGTCAAAAGTTCAATCACAATAAGATTGATGTTCATATTTGTTTTTTGTAATCCCAAGTTGCTCACTGGGGGGGGGGAGTGTTTCATAGACTAACATGGGGATTTGTTATACTTCAAATACCAATGGCTCTTGTCCTAGGGAAATTAACAGAGCATGGTGAAAACCTTCCATTTTGTGATATGAAAAAGGTTCAGCTCTATTACATGTAAAACACAGAATAAATCTAAAAAGAATTAAAACGGCAAGAATGAGGTAAAACATAGAACATGAGAAACACACCAATTATAAGAAAAGGGATCAAAAGTAAAATAAGTGGAAGTAAAAAAAAGAAGTTCCCAGCTGAAAGATGTAGGAGTATAAAATGACTAGCAATATTATTTTAAGACTTGGATGTAAAATTTCATCACTAGAAATATGTCAAGTATTTTTTAGTTTCTTTCAGATCTTGGTTTAAAAGGTTTCATTACCTAGTTTTCAACAAGCACTTCATGCAAACCAAGTAAACTGCAAATCTGATTTACAGGACAAGTAAATTCTATAAAAGCAGTAATAGCCATTGCACCATTTCTTATTCAAGCAGAATAAATTTATACAAGGTAAAAGGAATAAATGTGTTTGATCACTAGTTTGATGTTTGTGTAAACACTTCCCTTTTAGCCAAAAATAGCATGCATGGTTCAGATTTTTAATCCCAAATAAGTTAAATCTCACATCTGGAGCATCATGTGTTTTAACTAGCTATAAAGAGAAAGAAAGAAAGAAAGAAAAGTCAACATTTTCCAAGCTTACAACAAATAAAACTTCTCCAAGCATCCAAGACCTCATGCAATGATTATTGGAATAAAGTTAAAATATCCCCTTGATAAATATGGAAATGATACTAGTTGAAAAAGTAAAAAGAACAAGACATGATCAACTTGGAAGAGTAACAACTAAAATCTATTAGATGAGAACAGGGAAAAATGCAATTGGAGGCAAGCAAGATAAGTATTTACATCTTTGCCCTAGGACACTGAAACAAGACTCCCTATATATGTCATCTAAAAAAATGAGGTCCTTGTATATGGAGATGAGTAAACCACAATAATATCAATTTTTTATGTCATCTAAATCAACAGCGGCCAAAATCAATCCCGATCTGCTATATTTGAACACCATGATTTGGCAATTAATACACAAACAGATGAAAATAAAGAGTCATTGCCTTTATGCCAAAATTTATGACATGTATAAATTTTGTAAGGATAATGAAAGGAACTACAAAGTGCACCAGAATTTCATCAGCGCCCTTTACTAATAAAAAGCCCTTCATAAGAAATAGTCTAAGCTAACGACCTAAGAAATAGTAAGAAGCAAAAGAGAAAGGAAGCACCATAGTGATTGAAGCCCATAAAAACAACTCAAACTACATATGGAAAGTATTGAAACAATTTAATTCCTCAAATTAATGAACATGGTTTTGGATTTTTTTCCTTATAGATGTCTGTTCTGATGTTTCATGGGTTCAACGTCAATCATCAATTATGTAAGTGGTCATAATTGAGTGATAAGATCACATGCACAGGAAAGTGATGCAAAATTGAACGCGAAAAAAAAGTTGAACCAAGGAAAATGCACAGATTGACACCATCAAGAAGCCAGATACCAGGCAGTTCACTCCGTTGATAAAAAAGAACCAAACTAGAAATGTCCAAAATAAGTTTAAGACCAGGGTGCAAACATATACATTCCAGGAAAAAGAGAATGAAGTGGTTTAACTTGTATATTTCGAATTTAAACTTGGCAATAACCAGTATGTAAATTAAAACAGCATCTTATAGGCTCATATTGGCAAGAAGAAAACTCAATCATACCTTGCATTCTTACCAAACCCAAAACGTGCACCAAAATAAAATGCAACAGCAAGCAACCACGCATCACTGTGATCTGCAACAAGGGATAGCCAGACCTTATCTTGCATCCCATCCCTGGCAAAATTTATACCTAGTGCAGGCTCAGGAAGTTCAGGAGGCACCTCCTCCACAGGCAGTTTAACTTCCCATTGCCCTCATTTGGAAGTCCATAGAGACACAAGTATTTCCCTTATCAGCAAACTCAAAATTTGATATCATGATGTGCCTATTCATTCAAACTAAATAACAATCAATTTTCCAAGTAGATTTTCCACACGCATATATGTACTAGGTGGACTGGGAGTAACATGCTATAATTTCCAGCTAAATCATTGACCTCCAATCTTCTTTTAAAGCTCAGGTTCGATATAACCTCCATAATCTACCTCAAAATGATCAAATAGATGTAAATGAAATGGAATAAAGTCGATACTCAAAGACAAAGCATTTCATTTTGCAAAGCACGACAGAAGACAAAATCAATAATAAATAATTGGAATTCCTTCCCCATTAAGGATAAGCAGGAAATCACCACATCACTAATGATTTTGCGTTTTTCCTTGTTTTGTGACAATGATACAAACAAAATCTTTGTTTCCCAGCACTCCATACTAGAGATACTATATGCACATACTATAATACTCATTTCCCGTCTATGAACGCATATTTTCTTTAATTCAGTCCACAAGGAGGAGGAAGCTAAACCCCAAGACTAGTTACCCATGCAACATTGGATGTCCTCAATTCCTAAGTGGTAAGATTATTTCCAGAAATGAATGTGAGATGAATAGCACATTGCTCACTGTGAATTTATTAACTGACTGTTAAAGAACTGCAATCTGTATACTACAGGTGATTATTTCAAATATCGAAAACATAACATGGCCAATAATGAATTTGGTAAAGGAAGTACTTCCACATGAGGCTTGCACTTTGCGAATGAGTGGACAAAAAAATTCAATTGACAGCAACTATCAAACTAAAAATATTATGGGCCACCTTTAAACCGTAAGATATTGGGGGATTTTATCCGATTATGCAACCATCAGCAATGAGGTTTGCAGTCACAGCAAGCCTCAGGTGAATGGATTAATGAAACCGTGCATGAAACACTTCGTTGCGGAAGAGAATACAACTGGGGATACAGAACAGAAGGAGTTATATACTGAAAAACACAGCTGTATTTTGTTAAAATCAAAACCACTGGTTAGCATATTACAGTACTTATCACTCCTCACAAAATCACTCAGCGGTTCTTGGTGTATAAAAACAACGAAAACACAGCAACAGAAAGACAAATGCACAAGAGACATCCTCCACTACAAACATACCCATATTTGAAAACAAAAGAAAACGTAAAATTCATACCGCCAACAGTAAAAAAAACTCCTATAAAAAACACGATCATAAACTTCACACATAATACATCAAAATTTACGTGAAAAAAAAACAAATACACAAATTTAAAACAAAATAACCAAAAAACAACGAAAGAAAATTAGAGAGAGAAAAACCCACCAGGTCCACACTGCTGGTAAAAACTTCTCAACATCTGCAAGAAAAAAAGAAACAAACCCCATAAACTAATTTAAAAAACAAACAAAGAAAACCGAATAAAGAAAACACAGAAATAAAGCATAAAAAGGGAAAATTTTGCCAAGAAAATAAAAATTAAGAACAAACCAGAAGTAAGAGCCTTGATTAAACCAGAGCGTCTGCCTTTGAAATCACTAAAAACTTCTTCGAACGGTACGCGGTATAGGATGCGGTGTTCCCTCCATTTACAACCTCTCTCTCTCTCTATATATATATATCTCACGAAAACCGAGATAATAATGCAGTTTTGTGGCCTTAATTGGAGGAATTAATTAGGGTTTTTGTTGTTCATCGATGAAATAAGGCCCTCCTCCTAGCCTCAGGTTTGCTTGCTCTTGCTCTGCTCTCCTCTCTTGTTTTTTCAATTTTTTTCCGAATTGATTTGTGGGTAAACAGAAACTTCCTTTTATCTATATCTATGTCCATGTCGACTTTTAGAATTAGAGAGTTGAATTTATTATTTAATTGCCATATATATATATATATCTCACCTATATAATATAAAATTATACATAAGAGAACATTACATTTATAAACAAAATTTTTTTCTGTTTATGACATATAAACCCGAGTCAATAAGTTTACTTTAAATTAACATTGTTTTAACGCTAGTTTAAACCTTTTTGGTCACACCTTGGCCTTAAGGTGAAGGTTTGGTCCGTTGCTAGTTGAATACCATCTTATTTGTCATCTAATGTATAAACACCACCAATAAGGGGTTGTTCCGGTCAATAAAATACTTTGTCCTTAAATTATTATACCCAACATTTAGAATGAACCGGAATTAAAACCTAGATTACATGGTAGGAGAGCTCAATTTTAAAGATCAATCTCAAATAATATATTACAATTTTTTTTCTCCTTTATTTTATTAAATAAAATCAAACAAATTTTTATTTAAATTTAAATTAAATCTATAAAATCATAAAATAATTTATTAGATAAATTAATTGCTAAATTTAAATATAAAACTCGACGTAAACAAATCTAAAATAGAAAATTTAGATTAAAATTGTAAGGTCAAGTTTTAGAGATTAATAAAAATGCAAGACAAATAAAAAAATAAATAAAAAAATAATTTTTTTTATGATTCTATTTATATTTATGATTTGTTAATTGTGGTAATATTTTATATTATTTTAAAACTTGATATGAATTGATAAATTAATTTATTTTTGCTCGAGATCTAAATTCCGCTATAGTATCAACAAAAATAAAAGGAGAATTGCCTGGCATGATTCCAATAAAAAAAACTCAGTTTAAACATGATCTTAATAGCCGTAGAAACCCACTCGATACTAGATATTTTTTTTTTTAATTTATTTTAAATGATATTATTTTTAGTTATTATAAAATAACAAAATAAGTTGACCCAGGGCAATTTATCAGCCCTGTAACAATGTACTTGCCCCGGTTGACCCCGGTTCCGGTTTAAAAACTAAGGGGGGGGGGCAAATATGTGGGAACGAAGCCTTGCCGCGAAAACAAATGTATTTTGTAAGCATAGAAAAAGAAAAGGGAAGACAGGAAAGGAGCCCGTTATGAGCAGAGCAGGCAGGTACCATACGTTTGCCTTTCTTGCTTGATTCAATGCTTTAAAAACGAAGCCACCCTTTTATGTTGATTTGTTAATATGTTTCGTTCACCCTTTCTTTCACTGTTTCCACCAAGTGTTCGATAAAATTCCCCAACCACATGAAAAGAAACCGAACCCAACATAGTTCAAGGGCTTTCCATGCCCTTTTCTGTTTTTTCCCCTGTATCTCAAGCCCATCAATGAGTTATTTTGTTCACGCATTATGGTGTTTATTGTTTATTTTTAAGTGTTTTGATTATTGTTTCATTTCTATTGCAGTTACAAGGCGTATAGCAGATTTGAAGAATTTGATTTTTTTATACCTTTTTAAGTGGCAAGTTCTGATTGCGTTGGTACTGAAACTGTATGTCTCATATCATGGGTTCGGGGCCTCTTTCATCACGACGAAGGCATTATGGTGTAAGGAATCCTAAATAGAAGCATTAGCAGCAGCAGCGGCTGCTGCTGCTCACATTTTTCCAAAGTGAACAATGGAGAATAACACCCTACTTACAGTTCCATTCAGTAGGTGGTTCTTCACAAACGTCTAATTAGATTTTGCTTCTTGTAGCAGCATGTGAAAAACATATATTAGTACTCATCAAACTTGTTATTGATGTTACATGATCATTGTTTAATAATGCCAACATTATAAATGGAAAAGCTTAAATACCTCTTTGATTTAAAGTGTTAGTCCGTTAGCCCCAAGAATGGCACCATTATAGGGGGTATGGCTCGGTGGTTCAACCAGAAGATGCCATAGTTGGTTTCTGGTTCAGGGTGAAGATGTAACAAGCAGTGATGTTAGAGCAGCCATAATTTTTGTTTCTGACGATGGTGGTACTGACAAGAAAGTCAAGGTTGTGTATGAATAAACCAATTGACATTATACCCAAAATTGAACCATGAACATGCTTCCAACTGTCATTATTGTATTGGACGTCCAAATGTGGGGGAAATCGGACTTTAATACAACCGGTTAGTTTCATTGCGGTGTACTTTTAAAGGGGCCAATATCTTTTTGATGACAATTGCATAATGTTTTTATGAGATTTATTAGTTTTATTAATCTATTTGGGGGCTATCTATAGGCTGATTCGGAGGAGGGAAAGCTCTTGTTGTATAAACACGCCAGATGATCATTGTATACTCGAGATTATAAGAGAAGGCGTTGCCAAATTGAGGTGATTTGCGGTTTAAAGTGTTGGACTCAGCTGGCTTAGAAACCAGAAGCAGCTTTCAGGGTCTATTCTTCAGGAGAACATACTAGCATGACTGCAAATGTGCACTCGCAAGAACTCAATTTGCAGTTATTCTTGATAGATGTGAGGTCAGTCTGTAATCTTAAGTCTGAATTCACTTCAAAATCACAAGATGGTAAATAAGTTGGGAAAAATTAGTGAATTATGGCATATGTCCCTAAGTAGAAAAAATTGAAAAGAGTTCATGTCACATTATGAAAAAAAAAAGAAAAGAAATCAAAAATGCGGCATATATTGCCAAGTTGCATATGAGACCTTGGTTTTTTTAATTTTTATTTTTGCATCCATGTGAGATGGCAAGTGTCTGACAAGCACAGTTTGTACCCCTATATGCTACAGAAAATTAGACAGTAGAATTATTTTATGGAAGCTGAAAACATGCTACCAACTTTACCTATATTGCTTGATTCCTTGCTTAGAATCTGTTAGTAATTGACACATTGTAGGTTAACAAAATATCCATTGGTGCAAATTTTCTTTTACCATTTCTTGGTGTTATATTGTGCATCAGCGCTGGATTGCATCCATTGATTTGGATGTTGGGAGGTGGTTTCGCAAAACATGCACCTGGAATCAAGCCTATAGTGGCAATGAATAAATCTGAATCACTTTGTGCTTGGTGTTGGCTCTATATTCTGATGCTGCCGATGAAGCTCGCCTATGCCTAGGATTTGGGGGATCCGATTGCAATATCTGTCTGAGACGGGGCTGGGTATGGCCAGCATCCTCCTCCGATGCTTCTTCAGCCTTTGAATAGAGGTATTACATTGCTCCCCCAAGTTTTTAAAACAGTAAGATAACCTTTGCTTTATAGGATTTGGTATTGCAAGATTTTTCGGATTTTTTTTATTTTTTTTATTCTGAGCTTACTTGTTAGTTGCACTAACGTATATATGTCATTTCCATAGAGGTACTCTAGGTCATCTTGATGGCTTGATTGAATGAGGTCCCAATTCAACTTGATCCATGACTTTGGAGCACAAATCTAGCATTGTCTTTGGAAAATGATCGAAGTCTGTGGCATCTGGAAAGAGAGTGTTAAAATGTCAATTCCATTTGTGGACATGATTTTCAATTTGATATTCTTTACAGATGACTATGCACAATAATACAAAATGAAAAAGGCAAAGAAATTAAATTCTTAAAAGTTCTACAAATTTAGGCAACATGCACCATGTTTGTTTGGGTCAAGCTTTTATATAAAAATCAGAACATTATTGCACCTAAACTAAGAGACATTACATCTTAATCATAGGGTGTTGCCTTTGTGATGGATTGTTTGCTTATGCACATTATCATAATATTTTAATCCTGCTATACTTTTTGATTAATCCAAGATAATTATGACCAAGACAATGGGTATGGCCACAAGTCATGTTGAAGATGTTGCTGGTGAAGTTGATGAGTCCAAGTTACCATTACAGTTAGCGAATCATAGGAAGACCATATGTGTTGAAAGTCAACCTTGTTAAATACTTTGTTACAAGAAGAACGTGTGCTGGTGGGTCCAGAGGTTGGTCATACGAGAGATTCTGTTAGAACCCAGTTCCAATATGAGGGAAGAACTATAAATCTGGTAAAAATCCGTATTTTGTGTTTCTTATTGTATTTTAGATCTAATGCATCACTGCAGCAAATTCACAGCATACCAATTTTTCAAGGTTCAAAATTAGCCTGTGACCCTTCCTGTGCTCGTGTATGCTATTAGTAGCGTAGATGCATCTTCAAGGGTTTTATGTACCCTTCACTCAGCTTTTTTGTTGGGAAGAGAATTGGATCTCTATTGAAAAAACAGTAAAATCAGGATGCTATTAGTTGCCATATATGCATACCTTCAAGGGTTTATGTACCTCACTCAGCTTGTTTTGTTTTGGAAGAGAATGGATATCAAATGAAAAAACAGTAAATTCAGGAAATATAAATAAAAAGAAGATGGCACAGAGAGTTTAATGTTGGTTGCCTCTCTCAACTGGGACAGGTGCAGAGTGAATAATTTATTGTTTGGAGTAACAAGGAGACTAACTGATGCTTGGCTTAGTCCAAGAACAACTATAATTGAAGTTTGTCTGTGCAGCCACCATTCCAGGTTGTTGTGATGGGCACAGGTGCTTACAGTTTGGGATAGTTTGGGATTGTGACAAGAGGAAGAGTTTGTTTTGGTGTTGGAAATTCTTGAAAAGGTGGTCTCTCATATAATTTACATTTCTAATTTGACTTTTGGGGTTGGTGGATTGTAGTTTGCCTTAACTCTGTAATTTTTCCAATGCAATCTTGATTAAGATTTGGTTTTGAATTTTATTATTGAAATTTTCAATTAATTTAGGGTTTTGATATGATGAATTCATCCTAACCAATTCTTACTCCCATTGGGGTTTATTCCTTAGTGCATATGTAGACATGAAAGTTGGATCTAACTTCGAAAATTTGTATGGACTTATCAAATGGGTATGCATTCCCAAATACTGCTGGATTGAACTGAGAATAAAATGCTAATAGCTCAATTAGATACAACAAATTAAAAACTACAGGGTCAATGATGATGCAACCTGTAAATGAGGCAGGCATTTTGTTCCCTAGCTTGAGTGAGATCAAGAATTGTCATTAGTAGTTAACCTACCTTTTTATTTTGGCACATAATGATGCTATAGCCATCAACTGAAATGACATTGGACCCATTGGATCTAGTCCAATAAGACTCCATGAAGTAATATTCTGGATAAAATGTAATTGCTTTTTGCGAGCCTTGGTTTTTAGATTAAATTATTATTATACTTGTTAACATAATGTTTTGGGTTTGGTATATTCAGGTTGACACTGCAGGTTGTTTGCAAAGAACAGGTCTAGCAAAAGGAACCATCATCACTGAGTGTGATGCAATCAAGAAAGAATTTGATGAGGGCTCAAGTGGTTGCTTTGGTACCTAGATGCTGAATAGTGTGTCACACATTTATTGTAATCTTTTATCTGTTAGAAGGAAGAAA
>JAQIZT010000120.1:0-40622 GCA_029228515.1 Populus alba x Populus x berolinensis | reverse complement strand
TCAAGGCGCGCTCCGACGCCGTCGCCGCGGCCCTAGAGGGCTACCGACGTCTGGACCGCGGACAACAGCCGACCATCCGGGTGCGCACCGGCTTCATTTGGCTCGATACACCCCGGGCTCCTCGTGAAGTCGGCAGCGTCTTGGCCACGCGCCAAGGCGATGTCGACACGCGCCCGCCGAACACCAAATTGATCCACCGTCCCGGCAACGCTCAACAGGTCTACGCCACCGCCATCTACATTGCGCACCTGGAATTCGAGCCCGGCGCACACGTCGACAATCGCCACCACAACGTGTTCGACCAACCATCCGGCCCCTCGTGGGCCACGCTCAACGCGCTCGGCGGCGGTGGCGTCGACACCCGTGAGCTCAATCTGCGGATGACCCGCGCCCTGCACAAGCTCAGCACGCACCGACTGGTCGACGTTGGTGCACCCGGTGCCGCCAAGCGTTACGACGCCTTCGAACTCAAAGACGAAGGCGCCTCAGGCGAGCGCTACCGCGTGCCCGGCGACGGCGCCACCAACGTCATCACCGTCCCCGCCGGATTCTTCCGTGCGGGCTGGCACCTTGTCCTGACCGCTGAAGAGCTCGCCACCCTGCTGATCATCATTGATGCCACCGCGCGCTTCGGTGCCCTCCCCCGATTGCCCGAAGAAGGAAACGGAATCGGCATCGCCGACAAGACAAAATGGGGCCGCTATGGAATAGCACCCGAGGCCTACACCTCGCTGCACGAACTCAAAGAGTTCGGCCTCATCGACGTGTACGACCCGGACAACCGCGTCGGAGGCAAAATCCCCGACACTCGGCGCAGCACATCCGACATGCGGACCCTTCGACTGATCTATCCCATCAAGGCTGACACGGACTACGACAACGCTTACGACGTCGTCACCAGGTGCCTCACCGACTCTCCGCTACCGCCGCGGATGAGCGACTAAATGCCGCTAGCGTCCATTGAAGCGGCAGGAGTCGTCGGCTTGTCAGTCCGACATAATAGAGCCAATGATGCTGCGCATGTGACTGTACCCCTGAGGGATTCATCAGATCGATCACCAATCGTTGCGGGTGTCTGGCCGATCTGATTGTTTGCGAGCTAGGGCTCGGGTTTGAGTAACTCATCCAGGCTGTGTCCCGCCGCTGCGGCTTTCGCCAGCCAGCCGCGAGCAGCGTCCGGATCCGGCGGCTTCCACCGTCCGGCGAGCAGCATCGCGAGGTTGACCATGGCGGTAGTGTTTCCTAACTTGGCGGCAGTCTCATACCAGTGGCGGGCTGCGGGCAAGTCCGGCGTGTCCTGTAGGTCGGCGAAGAGCACGCCGAGATTGATCATGGCGGTGGTGTTTCCCAACTCGGCTGCCGTCTCGTACCAGTGGCGGGCTGCGAGCAGGTCGGGCGGGTTGGAGTGGGTGGCGAGCCCTCCGAGGTTGACCATTGCATTTGTTTCGCCCGTGCCGGCCGCCTTCTGGTACCAGGCGTGTGCGGTTTCGAGATGCGGCGGATTCGCTTGTTCGGCCAGTAGACCCAAGTTGAACATGGCGCCGGCGTGGCCGGCGTCGGCTGCCTTCTTATACCAGTTACTCGCGGTGGTTAGGTCGGGTGGATTTTCCTGTGCGGCGAGCAGGCCCAAGCTGACCATCGCGTCCGCGTCGTCTCTGTCGGCGGCCTTCTTCAACCAGGCGCGGCCGGCGGCGGGTTCCGGCGGATTCATTCGGTGGATGAGTAACAGCCCGAGATTATTCATGGCGTAGATGTCTCCGGCGTTCGCCGCTTTTGTCAGCCATTCGAAGGCGGCATTGAGGCTCGATGAATCGTCTTGCTCGGCAAGGAGCATGGCGAGATTGACCATGGCGCGGGTGTTCCCCAGATGGGCGGCGTTTTCGTACCAGCGGCGGGCGGCACGCGAATCACCTTCTGCGACAAGGAATACCCCCAGGTTGACCATGGCGTCGGTGTTGCCCGCGTCGGCCGCCTTCTGGTACCAGTCGTTCGCGGTTTCGAGGTCTGGCGGGTCCTCCCGCTCGGCGAGTAGGCCCAAGTTAATCATGGCGCCTGCGTTGCCGGCGTCGGCGGCCTTCTCGTACCAGCTCCGTTCGGCGTTTAGGTCGTTTCGCTCGGCGAACAGGACTCCGAGGTTGTTCATCGCGTTAGTGTTGCCGGCGGCGGCGGCCAGCAGATACCAGCGGCTGGCGAGGGTGAGGTTGGGAGGATCCTGCAGGTCGGCGAACAGCACCCCAAGGTTGACCATGGCATCTGTGTCCCCCGTCGCGGCTGCCCTCTCGTATAAGCGGCGCGCGGCGTCCAGGTCGGGCGGGTCCCACCGGGTCGCGAGCAGTACCCCAAGGTTGACCATGGCATCGGTATTGCCTGCAGCGGCTGCCTTCTCGTACCAGCGGCGGGCGCCGGGCAGGTCCTCAGGATCCTGGTGGTCGGCGAGCAGCAAGCCCAGACTGAACATGGCAGCGCCAAGCCCCGCGGCGGCGGCTTGCCTCGACGCCTTGATGGCGACGGGAATATTCTCGCGCTGGAAAGCGGCGAGACTGACCACCAAGGCGATGATCGGTGGCGCGTTGTTAAGCGCCACATTCCAAAACGATTCGGGAATGGGGCGCAGCGGATGGTTTTGCCCGTCGTCTGCGGCCACGAGGTAGTCGAAAGGACGGTAACTGCGGGTGTGGTCGGTCAGGCGGCGCGTGATCAGCGCAGCGACTCGACCCCATCCTTCTTGCGGTGTGCGTGCAGCCTTGATGGCGTCGACGGCCTGTTGCTCGGTGGCGTCGAGGTCGGGTCGTTCTGTTTCGAATGCGCCCAAAGCCAGTGCAGCAAGGGCGCTTTCGGGGATGAGGTCTGGGCGTCCTACGCGGACCCAGTCGATCGCCACGCGAATCACGCTGTGGCGCAGCGGGTCGGTGTACAGGGCATCATCGTACCGCTTGAGCAGCTCGGGGGCGCCGGCGAGACGCGCGGCGAGCCCGAATTCCAGATCCTGCCCAGGGTAGGCACGGCCGGCGGCGGCCTGTTCGTCGGGGTCCTCCCCCGTAAGCGGGGCAAGGTCGACGGTAATGGCGTGCTCGAGAAGCACCCGGGTGTCTCGTAGCAGCGCGCCACCTTGATAGAGCCGGTCGCGTTGTTCTTGCCGCAGGGTTGCCAGCACGACGGTGCGGCCGCTGCGGGAATTCAGCCGTGACAGCAACGCTGGGGTGAGCGGATCGGCGTCGGAAACATATCGATCGAGGTCATCGAGCCACACCACGACCGTGTCAGGGCTGTTGTGCAGCCGCGGATCCGCAACGAGCCGGCCGAACATGCCAGGGCGCGGGAACAGCAGGCGGGCTTGGGGAAAGTGCTTGCGGACGGCTTCGAATGCGGTGCGGGTCTTGCCGGCCTTCGACGGGCCGACGAGCAGTACCAACTGGTTTCGGTCGGCTAGTGCCGTCGCCAGGTCGTTGTCGCGGGTGCGGGGCACGTAGGGATCATGTTCGCCGTAGGTTTGGGCATCGCCGAACGGTGACGGGGTAGCCCCTAATCGGTAGGGGTCGAGTCCTGCCACCATAGGAAGGTCGTCGCCGTCGACGACCTCGACGAGGTCGGCCAGCACCTCAGATTCAGGTGGCGCACTAGCGGCGTCCTGCTTCGTCGCAATTTGCCGCAGCGTGGCGTACTGCGCGAGTTGCAATAGAGGACTGTTTTGCTCGGCAGCGGCGAGTACTAACTCGTCGAGGACGATGTCGGGAAGAGCCGACAAGAATTGCGGAGCGTCAAAATCTAATTCGACTGCAAGCTGGTAAAAGTCCTGCCCGGTCGCTTCTAACGCGGCGATGAATGTCTGGCGGGCGTCATCGACGCGTCCTGGATAGGAGACCACGGCACGAAGGACATTGGTAGCGACATCCTTGTCGACGAACGGTCTAATGAGCCGACGACCGGTGCGCGTCCACCAGTCAATATCGCGGGCATCGCTTCCGGGCATTGATTCCTCGATGGCTCGAACAAACGCCATCGCCATGACGTCTTGGGCGGCCTTTGTCCTTCCGCTGAAGACTTTCCGCCACGCGCCTTTTGCGGCCTCGCTGCCGACCGCTCCGGCACCACCCTTTCCCACAGCGATTCCCGCTGCCTCGAGGGCCGCAAGAATGAGTGCGGTTGCTGACATCAGCACCATCTTAATTAATCAGCAGCCGTCGGCGAGGGCGGCGAGTCCGCCGTCGCCTATGAGCGGACATCGATAGGTCTCTGGAGCGAAGTCACCAAGTCTTGCAATTAAACTCGAATCGGGCCTGCGGCTCTCGACGATAGGAGCGGGTTCTGCGGTCAACGCGATCCATCGTGGCCGCGCCAGAATTGAGCTCTTACCCCGGTGCCGCTGACAGCTCCTCGTGGACGGTTTGCCAGTCGGCGCCGTACCCAACCCGCGACGTGAGCTGCCGCTTGTAGCGATTTGAGCACGGCGCCGGACGGCGGCTCCGACCAAGCGGCCAGAGCTGTCGACAGGGTGGCCATGAACTCGTCGAGTGTCGCCTCGTCGATCACCAGCAGCGCATCATGTATGCGGTTCGCCGTCGCGAATGCCGTTGCAACATCGCGCATCAACTTGCGCCGCTCGAAGTCGGTCGTCTCCAGGCGAGCAAACGCCAGCGCAGTGTCGAGTTGCCCGGAGTCGATGTGGTAGTTCATCAGCGCCGAGATTGCCGCGCGCCGTTCATGCTTGCCGTGAAGATCAGGCAGCACCCTTTCGGCGAGGTCGGTACGGCCGATCGTGATCATCGTGGTGATCAGCATGAGCAGAGTATTGTTGCGCAGATTCTCATGAGAAATGGCCTTAACAGCGTGGTGAGCCAGAACGAAGGTGCCATCGCTTTGAGGGTGCGCGTCTGCAGCAGCCATTCTCACGAGTGCCTCCGCCCGGCCCTCCGGCGACCTCCAGATCCAGTCTGCCCACAAAGAGCCTGTGACGTTGTTTGCCTCGCGCCATGCCGCCGCTGCTTGTGTGCTGCCGTCGTATTCGAGTCGGGCAGCGTTCTCTCGCAGCTCGAGGGCCGACATCCACCGAAACCAGCTTGCGTCGTCGGGCTCTCGCGCTGCGATATGCAGTCCCTCGTCCAGTAGTGGTCGCCCACGCTCATCGCCTGACGCGATCATGCATCGCGTGAGGTCGCAGAGCGCGGTAATGCGACTATTCCCATCCGCGATCCTGGCTACGACGCGCAATGCTTCGGCGAACTGCTCGCGTCCGGCCGCCTGTTCGGCACGCGCGAATGCTTTTCGCGCGAGACCGTCGCGGGTGAGGCAACAGCGGTCAAAATCGACAAGCTGGGCCGCAGCCGCTGACCACGGTCACTGCCGCAAGCGAGGCGGGCATACCTGTTTCCCGTTGACGCGAGGCCGGAGGTCTTCTGGTCTACCGACGACACCCGGATCGAGGCTGTGTTCCCGCACCCTTAGCAGTCCTCAACGGCCGTCCAGGGTGTGAAACTTACACGACTCACCAAGGGGCGGAGTATAAATCGTGTACTGGCAGTGTGCTGGCGGAGGGCACGTATTCCAAATCTGCGCTATTTCTCAATATCCGACAGCCTCGGACTCTCGGCACATTGCGGAACGGGCGTGCCATCGGGTTGGTGATGTCAACCGTCGGTTTCTGGCGTCACGATGCCGCGGTCGAATGCGTAAACGATGGCTGCTGCACGGTCGCGTAACCGCAGCTTGTCGAAGATGTGGCTGACGTGGGTCTTGACCGTCACCGCCGAGATTCCCAGCTCTAGACCGATCTCGGCGTTCGTGCGTCCTTGGCCTAGAAGCGTGAGGACGTCGAGTTCGCGGGCGGTTAGCTGCTCTACTGGAGCTTTCTTGTTGCGTGGCGTTGTCGCGCGGTAAGCCGTGAGGACGCGGCCGGTAATCGACGGGTCGAGGAATGCGTCACCTTCCGCGACAGCCCGAATGGCGCGAATAAGCTCCTCGGCCGGTGCGTCTTTGAGGATGAAGCCTGCAGCACCGGCGCGCAGCGCGCCGGACAACAGCTCGTCGTCATCAAACGTGGTGAGAACGAGGACCGGAGGCGGGTCGTTCGCACTTTGAATCGACCGCGTGGCCTCGATTCCACTGACGTGCTTCATGCGCAGGTCCATTACGACGACGTCGGGGTCCAACTGGGCTACAGCAGCTGGTACCTCGGAGCCGTCTGAACACTCGCCGACGACCTTGAATCCGTTTCTGGGCCGCAGCATTCGTCGCAATCCCGAGCGCAGCAGCTCCTGGTCGTCGACGAGCAGCACGGTGATCTCGCGTTCCGTCACGACGTCACATCCCCCACCTGCGTAGGGATTGTGGCCTGAACCAACCATCCTGGCGGCGCCGGTCCAGCACGCAACGACCCGCCAATCAGTTCGGCCCGCTGACGCATCCCGTGCAGGCCGGATCCGCTGTGGGACACGGAGATCGGATGTGATGCCGTGTTGGTGACACACACGGTCGCCCACTCGTTCGTGATGTCCACGCGCAGGTTGGTTTCGGCTCCGGGCGCATGTTTGGCCACGTTGGCCAGTGACTCCTGAACGATGCGGTAGAGACTGAGTCCGGTTGTTGCCGAGACGAATTGAGGCGCACCGTCGATCTCGTAGCGAATCCTCATTCCCGCGCGCCGGAAGTCCTCGATGAGAGTGGGGATGTCGTCGATCCCGGGCTCCGGTGCAGGGTTGGACGGTCCGGTACCTAGCAATCCGACGGTCAAGCGGATATCGGACATCGCTTGGCGTCCGACGCGTTCAGCATCTTCGAGCGCCTCGATCGCGTCGTCGATATCACGGTCCTGCTGCAAGGCGTGGCGGGCTACTGTCAGGTTGAGCAGCGTGATGCTCAGCGAGTGCGCGACGACATCGTGGATCTCGCGGGCGATTCGGCGACGCTCTTCGCTGGCGGCTCGTCCGGCGTGGGCTTGGCGCGCGTCGCGCTCGCGCCACAGCAGCCGCAGTTGCATCAACATCATCCGCCCCGAACACGCCCCCCACACCACGCCGAACATGTAGGGAATCCCCCAGTCGAGGGTGCCCGCCGCCGTCGGGACGGCCAGCGTTATTACCGCGACGACGGTGACCACCATGCTTGCAGCAAACGAAGCAGCCGCCGAAATCATCACCGCGGTCACGATGAGAACGATTGGTGCGAGATCTTTTTCGACAGGACGGGCCAACAGCACCGCGGCCGCCCCGATCTGCGTCGCTGCGTGCCACAAGGTCCGGACGAAACCCTTCGGCCAATAGTCGATCAGCTGAACGGCCCAAATCGCACCGGCCAAGACCGCGATCAATGCCGCGCCGGCCGCTACACGCTGGCCAGCGGCGAGACCGAACGATCCCAATTGGGCTATCGCGCAAATCAGGAAATACACGACCGGGTAGTCATAACCCATCTCGGCCGCGTGTCGGCGCACATAGCCCACCGCCCCGCCGATCACCCGCACTTGCTCAGCCTAGGACTTCGCCAGCGAGGAGACATCGTCCATCCCGACGATGGGTTCTCCACCCACAGTAGGAGAAATCTTCACCACCGCAGTGGGACGAATTCACAGCTACGGCACCCTAGCGTTGTCCGCATGACCACTGCAGCCGCACTGTCCGCAGAAACTGACAATCGTGACATAGATAGGTATCAGGCACTGCTTGCGCGGCTGTCCACCCTGTCCGTCACCCACCATTTCGATGCCTACGGCGACATCGAATGGGACTCCCCCGGCTTCGAGATCGACCGCGCAGATCCGCGGTGGGCGCTAACCTCGGATGATCCGCTTGCACACACGCAGTGGTACCAAAATCTGCCAACTGACCAGCGAGCGGGCCTTGGCCTTGATCGCACCGTGGCGATGATGAAGACCGGGCTCGAGTTCGAGCGCGTCCTCAAGCAGGGCCTACTCGAGTTCGCCGGCACGCTCCCCAACGGTGCCACCGAGTTCCGCTACGCCTACCACGAGGTCATCGAAGAGTGCCAGCACTCATTGATGTTCCAGGAATTCATCAACCGCAGCGGTTTTGACGCCGTCGGGCTCCCACTTTATGCCCGTCTCGGTGCACGGCTGGTTATCCCGCTCGGCCGACGTTTCCCGCCGTTGTTCTTCATCTTCGTGCTCGGTGGTGAAGAACCCATCGACTACGTCCAGCGCAAGGTCCTGCGCGACGAGAACGATCTACCCCCGGTACTCGAGCGGGTAATGAGGATCCACGTCACCGAGGAGGCCCGCCACCTCTCCTTCGCGCGCAGCTATCTCAAGAGCCGTGCGGCAACCCTCACATGGTACGACCACCTCCAACTAGGAATCGGCGCCCCGATCATCCTCTCGGTGATGACAGCCATGATGTTTCGGCCGTCGCCACAATTGGTCGCTAAATACAGCATCCCGAAAAAGGCGCTCGCCGCGGCATACACGAACAACCCAGCGGCCAAAGCTGACGACCTGGCCGCGATCCGGCGGGTACGCAAGCTGTGTGCGGAGGTAGGTGTGCTCGGCCGATGCTACCGACTGTGGTGGCGCCTACTCGGATTACACGACCCATCTATGACGACGCCGGCCGTTGTTGACAGCCACCGATTTTCGAATGAATTGGGTTCCCTACGAAAGGTCCTCCATCTGCGTCGTAAGCGAACGTGACCGCACCCGTCAACTGGTCCACATGGATCAACTGATCGGGGGGTCAGCTCACTTCCAGCAAGGCCGCGCTGACCATGTGACCGACCCATACATGGTGTTGCATCAAATGCAACGGGCGCACGGCTCGCTACGCCACCAACAAGTGACCGAATCAAGATGATCTCGCCAGGGCACAGCAAGGCAACAATGGCGGTCGCGCGCTCTTGAGTACAGCTAAACTGACTGCAGCAGAGGTAATTTCAATATCAATCTCTTGTCACCCGTCCAGCTGCGGTAGCCGGCAAACGCCTCCCAGCAATGGCATGTAGATCGCTCGTTCTCCCCGCAACAGTGAGAACGGTGCATCCGTCCGCACTGACAATGTGCTGTTCCGACAAGTACCTGGTGCGCGCCGAGCTCCGCACCGCATTCGGGACAGTGCGATGGACGGGGTTCCTCCCACCCGCGCCGGGTCTGCCGAAGCCCCATTCCCGCGATCGTAGCGTTGAGTTGAAGTTGAAGCGCCTGCGGCGCTGCTGAATGGCTTGGGCCGTCCCGGCCCAAGCCGATGTTTCTTTGCCTTTCTGGCTTTTTCGATTGTTGCCCGGCGGTTCGCTCGCGCTAAGGCCACGGCCTCCGCTTCGCTCCGGGCGCAAGGCTCGCACAGTTACCCGACGCGTTCGCTGCGCTCGCGGCGGCTAACTGTGCGCCCGGACCTTGCACTCCGCGCCCCTATGCCGGGCCAAATCTCAATTGCCAGAGGGCAAAAAGAGCAGGCGGCCATGTGAACGCCTGCCGTACACAGAAAGGTTCAACCATGACCGACACAACCAACACCGACAGCGCAGCCACTACCGCCGACCAGCCCATCGGAACGCTGGAACACCTTGACCCGATGCTGCTCGACATCGGTGACAATGTCCGTGACGACGCAGCGCTGAGTAAGGCGTTCATCGCCAGCATCGCTGAAAACGGAGTTCTGGTGCCAATCACGGGTGTGCGTGACGCCGAGCGGCCGGAAGTCATCCGGGTCCGGAACGGGCAGCGGCGCACCCTGGCCGCCCGTGAGGCTGGCTTGTCCAGCGTTCCGGTCTATGTGCTGCCGTCCACCGCTGCGGATGCCAGCCAGGAGACCATCGACCGCATCGTGCACCAGATCGTGACGAACGATCAGAAGCGCGATCTCACCGACGCACAGCGGGCACGCGGCATTCAGCAGATGATCGACGCGGGGCTGTCGGTGACCAAGGTGGCCAAGCGGTTATCTGTCGGCAAGGATGCCGTGAAGGCCGCTCACACGGCAGCACGGTCGGCCACCGCCATGGATGCACTGGCCAGCGGCCAACTCAGCCTGACCGAAGCCGCCGCGATCACCGAATTCGAGGACATGCCCGGCGCGGTCGAGCGGCTGATGAGGTCGGCGGGAGGAGCTTGGTTCGAGCACACGGTCGCCCAGCTGCGCCAGGAACGCGACACCGCCCTGGCCCGAGCCCACGCCGCCCAGCCTTTCGCCGATAAGGGGCTCACCATCCTTGAGCAGCGCCCGGATTCGTGGGACCCGGCCTGCATACCGCTGCATCACCTGGTGACCGCCGAAGGGGACGAAGCCGACGACACCGCTGTCAGCGACCCCGCCCGCTGGGCTGTGTTTCTCGTTGACGACACCGCTCTGTGCGACGTGGAAACCGGCGAGGTAGTGGACGAACAGAGCGTGGACTGGGAGACCGAGGATTTGCCCGACGCCACGCCCGCAGAGGGGCTGCGTCACGCGAACACGGTCACCGAGAAGGAGGTGTTCACCCCTGATTACTACTGCCTCGACTACCGTTCCGCCGCACTGACCCCGCAGAGCTGGTTCGCCCGGCAGACCGGACTGGTGGACACCGACACCGGCGAAGTGGTCGACTTGGACGACGAGGCCCGCGAGGCCGCACGCCAGCAGGCCGCGCTCGAAAAGGCCGAGACCGAGAAGCGGGAGCGCCGGAAAGTGTTGGCGCTCAACAAGCTCGGGGATGCCGCTATGGGTGTGCGGCGTGAGTTCATCAAGAAGTTGCTCGCGCGTAAGACTCCACCTAAGGGTGCCGGTCTCTTCGTGGCGGACTGCTTGGCTCGCGACAGCGCGTTGCTCACCAGCAACAACGCGCTGGACACCACCGCCGAACTGCTCGGCGTCGACAGCGGCCAAGCCGTGGCCAAGCTCGTGGCCAATCTGGCCGCCAATGGCGACGGGCGCGCTCAGGTGATCACGCTGGCCCTGGTGCTCGGTGCTCTGGAATCGCGGACCCCCAAGGACGCCTGGCGCAATAACACGGGCTGGTGGGGACACCATGTCGGCAGCAGCGAGTACCTGCGCTGGCTCGCTGACAAGAACGACTACCCCCTGGCCCCAGTGGAGGAGGTCGTGACCAAGGCCAAGAGCGCCGAGGACGTGTACGAGCAGTATTTGGCCGATGCGGTAAAGGAGTAACGCGACTGTCAGGTGGGGTCAGGACTTCGGTTCTGGCCCCACCTTTCGCGGCGGCGGACGGCATTTTCGAGGGGCGGACATGAAACAAGTTGCGTCCTCTGGCCTTTCGATTGTCACCGGCCGGACCGCTACCTGCAAGGCCCCGGCCTTCGCGTTGCTGCGGCCCGGTGGCTCGCGAACTTTTCCCCGAGCCGCTCGCTGAGGCTCACTGGGAAAACTTCACGCCCGGGCCTTGCAGTCCACGGCCCACTGGCCGGTTGAAATCGTGAATGCCAGAGAGGCGAAAACAATGGCAGCAATGACACTGCAAAGCACGTGTAAGCGGGCCGCCGACAATGACCATATGTCGAGCGGTCGTAAGGGATGAATTCATGACGGAATGGCAGAAGAAGCATTCAATCATTGCTTTTGTGTGTCGATTACCGCCAAGTCGCGAGCACCGAGAATCAGCATGAATCTTCGGTGCAGTGCCGGTCCTCGGGCCTCGCCTGTTCTGCCTGGCAGGAGGTGGCAAATGCTAAGTCTGACAACCAGGTATGGCGTGCGTGCATCTTAGGTGACCGGCATAGGAAGGGGGTGTGTAGACCTAAGTTCAATCGCTGTGGAGAACGATCCACAATTGCCCGAATTTCTTTTGCGCGACTATGGCATAGGGCCACTCACGGCAGTAATATTTAATTATCGAACGCAGCAACCACGATTTACAAAGGAGGCGACCAATGTCCCCAATCACGGTTTGCACGAAACCGGCCTGCGTGCAATGCACCGCGACGTTCAAGGTGCTGGACAAGCAAGGCATCGAATACCAGAAAATTGATGTCACCGAAAATCCCGAGGCCCGCGAATACGTGATGAGTCTGGGATATCTGGGCGCGCCCGTCGTCTACGTCTCCCCCACAGAGCACTGGGCGGGTTTCCGTCCGGATCGCGTCGCTCGCTTGGCCGCCGCCTAGACCCATTTACTGGAAAGGACCCACCCCATGTACGCCGACACCGCACTGCAGCAGGCAGTTGCCGAGTTCGCCGAGCTGGATCACATTGAGCAAATCGGTGAAACGCGAAGCCATTTGCTCACGCACCTCTCCGACGCCGTGAAGGCCCTACACAAGGCCGCGACCAGCTTGGAGCAGTTGCGCAGTAACACCGTCTACGACGTCGAGTTCGCCGACGGCCGCGACGGACGCGATGTCGCCACCTTCCTCGACGACAGCATTCGCCAGACCCGCGCGGCCTACGCCGTAGTGCACACGGTCATCGACAAGGAGACTCCGTGATGACCAGCACAGCGCAGACCCGTTCCCCCGGAACCGCTTTGGACCAGGTGCGTGACGCCCTGCAGGCGGCAGGGCACGCCATCCGGCCGCGTGGCGGTGAAGCCTTCATGGCCAGCTGCCCCCTGCACACCGACCACTCACCCTCACTGTCGGTGGGTTGGCGCGAAAACACCCGCGCCGGCCGCGGCGGGGCGGTCCTGCTGCACTGCTTTAGCTGTCAGGCCCCCGCCGTCGACATCGCCGCCGCCCTCGGACTGCGCCTGGCCGATCTGTTCGACAACCCTGCCCCGCCAACCAGTCAAAGCTGGACCCGCGCCACACGACCGAAGGCGGCCCGACGAGTTGCCGGGTTAGGACCATTGCCCGCGCGCATCACCACGACCCCCGACCACGCCGAGCACCAGTGGCGCCGGGTCCGGGTCTACACCTACCTGTCCACCGCCGGCCAACCGGTGCAGCAGGTCATTCGCGAAGAATGCGCCTGCACCGGCCACCCCCACAAGCAATTCCGGCAGCGCTACCGCGACGCACACCAATGGGTGTACCGCAAGCCGCACGGATTCACCCCGGTTCTGTATCGGCCCAACGCAATTCAAAGCGCAGCCAAGACCGGTGCATGGGTATGGGTCACCGAAGGCGAAAAGGACGCCGACACCCTGACCGCGCTTGGCCGCCTGGCCACCACCAACGCCCAGGGGGCCGCCAACTTCCCCACCGGGCTGGTCGACGCATTCACCGGGCTCAACGTCGCCATCGTGGCCGACCGCGATCTCGCCGGCTATCAGCGGGCGATCAACCTGCATGACCGTCTGCACGCCAGCGCCGCCCAGGTGGTGCTACTCATGCCGGCCCTCGAGGTCGATAAATCCGACGTCACCGACCACGTCAACGCTGGCTTATGGGACCGCAGCGACCCCCTCGGGGGTTTCACCGTCATCACCCCCGCCGAGCTGCACGCCTTGGCTGCGGCCGCCAGGGCCGGCGCGGCCGCCGACCGCTTCGACACTGCCCTACGAGAGGCCAGTGCCCACCGTGACCGGCGCGGCGTGGTACCTGGCAGCGCGCGCAACGCGGCGCGGTGGCTCGCTGAAGCCGCCCACCAGCTGCGCACAGTGCAACACACCAACGACGAGCTCCACAGCTACAGCAACCAGCACCTGTCACCAGTGGCGCGCACCGCCACTCGCGCCGTCGAAAGCCTTCTCGAGCGGCTCACCGTCGACTACCGGGGCCACACTCGTCGCGCCCCAGTTCCGGCCGCCGATCGTTTGAAGGAGTCTGCATGACAACGCGTTTCGAGACCGCCATCACCAACCGTGCTGCGGCAGCCATCGCGGCCGCCGCAGGCCGGCCAGGGCCAGCGGCCATCACCGCCCGCGCGTGGATCGACAGCATGACCGCCCGCGCGCAATTGCGCTCCGAACGCCGCCTGCGCCACACGCGCGCCGCCGCCTAGAACCTGAAAGGTGACCCACCCATGCCCACCACACCCCGTCGACTCGCCGCTATCGCTTCGGGCCTGCTCGCCACGGCAGCGCTGTCACTGGCCGGGTCACCCCCGTCCCACGCCGCACTGACCGTCATCAGCCCCGGCGAAGAAGTCGACTACATAAACCCCGCCGGGGCCAACAAGTTCTGCACGATCGGCTACGTCTACACCGGTGCCGACATGCACACCTACGCCATCACTGCCGGGCACTGCCGCTCCAACCCGACAGCAGGGTATGCGCGCGATAAGCGCAACGGGCTCACCGGGGACTTCGTGCGCACCGTGTTCGAGCCCCCCCGCAGCGACGGCGCGGATTACGCATTGATCGACTTCAGCACCAACTCGCTGGCATCAGTGTTCATCGTCGATAACCACACGCTCTTTACCGACGACCACCCCGAACCCGAAATCGGTGAAACCGTCTGCCGGAACGGCGTTTCCAGCGGCCAACATTGCGGTCAAATCGCTGCCGCCCAAGGTCAAGATCAATACCTGACCACCGGCATGCCGCCCAGCATCCCCGGTGACTCCGGAGGCCCGGTGTGGACGCCCACCTCTCAGGGTCACGCGCGAATCATCGGGATTTGGCTGGGCGAGAAAACCACCGCCGCCGGTCAAGAGTACGGCCGCTTCGCCTCACTCTCCAGCGGCCTTCGCGCCCTCAACGCCCCCCGCCGGCTCGGTCAAAACGCCAGCAGTCCCGAGTAATCGGCTCGCGGATACGACACGTCCCAGTGCAGCGCCGGCGCCGGCCACTGCCCGGTCACCAGCCAGGTAACCGCGGCCGCCGGAACACCCTGCGGCCCATTCATCAGGTCGCGCA
Organism: Populus alba x Populus x berolinensis; assembly: GCA_029228515.1. NCBI lineage: Eukaryota > Viridiplantae > Streptophyta > Magnoliopsida > Malpighiales > Salicaceae > Populus > Populus alba x Populus x berolinensis. The sequence continues at coordinate 25,952 of JAQIZT010000120.1, read as the reverse complement.
CGAACGCCTCTTCGAACATCGCTCCAGCGTACAAGGTTAATCGTGGCGCGCGGCCAACACCCGTCATCGCGCGGCGTCAGCTATCCATGACCACCGCCGCAGCGGGAACCTCCTAGTGGCCACCAAATCCGCAGCCCCTCACCTTATTTGCCTGTCAGCAGGGTGCTCATGGTAAGCGGACGGGGACCCCGACCGGTCCACCCACGCCCGCACCGGGCATCGCCGTACCGAGTGACTGTTTTGGGCCCTATGCCAGCTCGCCCCAGGGCGCTGCGCGCCGGCGAGCACGGACCCAAAACCCGGCGAACACCCGCCGCGGACTCTTCGGGGTGGACCGCCCACCCTCACCCGCTTACCCGCACCCCAGCGCTGACCAGCGCACATCATCACGATCCGAAACGGAGACAACACCAATGACTAAATCCGCCACGCCCATTCACGTCACGCCCGCCGGCGTCATCACCCACAGCATCGTGGCCGTCAAGGGCCAGCTCGATCCCGACATCACCGTGCACCACGCCCGCACCGCGACCGCCCGTATCGGCGTCACGGTCGGCGGCATGCACATGGGCCTGCAGAATTGCCAGACAGCCCAGGGCCTGCTCGAGGCCTTCGTCGCTGCGCGGAGTCAGATGATCCACGTCCCGGCGGAAATCCCCACGGCTGCAGCCCTTGCCGAGGAACCCGCCGGGCGCGCAGTGCTTGGCGTCGAGTGGACAAGGGCGCCGGCTTACTCCGTCGTGGCACAGTCGGCGCTCAACAGGCTCAAAACCGCGAAACTGCACTGGGTCGAGATCTACACCGGCCCGATCACCTGGCAATTGCGTGACCGCGCCGCGGTCCTTTCGATGATCGACGCGTTCCGACGGGTCCACCGAGTCGCGATCGCGGTGTTCGCCGACGGAGACCGTTACAAAGCAGATCCCACCACCGCCGACTATCGGGCAGCCTAAACGGATTCCGGGCCCGGCCACCTCTCCCACCAACGGAGGGTTGGCCGGGACCCTTTTTTTCTTCCGGCCCGCAAGCCGGCGCGCCCCGCGAATAGCCCACCGCTGGTGGGCTTCTGGGTTGGCAGCCCCCCACCTTTAAGCCGTCAGCAGGGGTCGCAGTCTAATCGGCCGGGGGCCCGACCTGTCCACCCACGCCCGGTGCCGGTGCCGGCGGCGGAGGACATTTGCGGCCCTATCAAGCTCGCTGCCGCTCGCGGGCCGCAAATCCGCCGGCACCGCCCCCGGACTCTTCGGGGTGGACAGCCCACCCTCAGCCGACTCCCTGCACCCCCAGCGCTGACCGGCGCACCACTCACCGCACAGAACGGAGAAACACCATGGATCACGAATTCGAGCTTGCATTCGAACTTCTCGACACCGCGATTGAGCTGCTGCAACACCAGCAGTACGGCAACACCACCATCGAGGCGCACAACCACGGCGACGATCTGATCCTGACCAGCCGCCACACGTACTCGAGCTCGGCGGGCCACAAGCTCACCCTGTTGGCCACCTACAAGGCCGACCAAATGACCGCGGCCGCCGTCGAGATCACCGCTCCCGACCTTGACACGACCCCGCACATGCGGATCGTCAAGGTCTACGCCGCCGACCTGATGTTCCACGCGGGCCCGGGCGACTGGATCTTCCGCGCCCAAGGCCGCCACCGCTACACCATAACCGCCGGCATCGGCGACGAGCCGCTCTGGTCCCTGGCCACCGATACCGGGACCACCACCCCGTCGAACAACATCGCCGAACTCGTCGACCAAATCCTCACCGCCGAGTCCGTCTAACCCAATCCTCGAAGCCGGGCCCGATCGCCACCAGGGCCCGGCTTTCGCATGCCCAAAACAGGCCTCACGAAAGGAATTCACGATGACCGACATTGATTTCGCCTTGGCTTGGGACTTCGTCGACCCCGCCGATGGCAAGCCCTGTCAGCTGCGGTTCCGCCGAAACTTCGCCCCCCGCAACGACCCGCGGATCTTCGACGGCACAGGCCAACTCGTAGCCGTTGTCGCAGACGGATACCGCAGCGACAATGGCGATGAAATCGCCATCAGCCGCCCTGGCGTTCTGTTCGACGACGTAGACGCCGCATTGGTCGGCTGGCACGACTGGGCCACCCTGCTCATCGCCGACAACGGTATTGACCGCATCATCAATCTCGCCGTCATCCGCGATCGCATCTCACACAAAGTCCTCACCTAGTCGTCTGGCAGCCGAGGTAGGCCCGGCCAGCTCCCCACCCGGAGGGTTGGCCGGGCCCCCTTTTTTCTTCCGGTTCCCACCGATACCGGCGCGCCCCGCGCGACCGGACTGGCCACCCACGGTGGCCACCAAATCCGTAGCCCCTCACCTTGTTTGCCTGTCAGCAGGGGTCGCAGTCTAATCGGCCGGGGGCCCGACCGCGCAACCCACGCCCGTGCCGAACTGCGCAGGCCGAGTGACCTTTTCGGCCCTATGCCAGCTCGCCCGATGGCGCTGCCGCGCCGGCGAGCGCAGGCCGAAAACCCTGCTTCGTCCGGCGCGGACTCGTCGGGGTTGCGCGCCCACCCTCACCCGATTGCCCACTCCCCCAGCGCTGACCGGCGCACCAATCACCGCACAGAACGGAGAACACCCATGCCCAACACCATCTTGCGCACCGAAGCAGACATCGTTGCCGCCGCAGCGGCCCTGCTGGGCTTCGCCCCCACCAACAGCATCGTCGCCTACATGCTGCACCGCGACCCCAACACCGGCGACATGGTCGTCCGCACCGCGATTCGATTCGACGTCACGATCAGCGCCGAGCAAGCAGCCAAATTCCCGGCCACCTGCAACCTGCGGGCCGAAACCAGCCACGCCGCTGTGCTTTTGGCCGTGTGCGACGAAAGCCACGAATGGCACGCCCTCACCGTCCTCGACACCCTGCGTGAGGCGCTACGCGCTGCCGGCATCCCGGTACTGCGCCGCATCATGACGCGCGACGTCACCACCGACGGGCAGTGGTATGACCCTGGCACCGGCGCAACCGGCCCGACCTACCCCTACACCGACTCACTGGTCACCGCCCACCGTGTCCTCGGCGGTGAACGAGTCAGCCCCGGCCGCAGCGACATCGAATCCGAATTCGCCTACCTACCCCCGGCGCCACCGATGGCTCTGGGAGACCACGGCGAGCTCGTTCTCCGCGTCGCCCAAGAGATCGCCGACGCCCTCGAAGGGCACTCGATTAACCGGAGCCTGCCCACCCGCACCGGCATCGCCATCACCGCCGACGTCGCCGTGCGTGACGCCATGATCGCCGCGGCCGCACGACACAGTGACACCGGGGCCTACGTGTGGACGCATATCGCCCGGCGCCTGCGTGGCCAACCCCGGGCCGAAGCGCTCACTATCGCCGCCGCCTGCTACTGCTTCCTCGGCGACAGCGTTCGTGCTGGGATCGCCGCAGACGCGGCGCTCAAGGAAGCCCAATCCACCCAAACCCCGCCGCCGCGACTCGCTCTCATGTTGCTCACCGCGCTGCAGTCGGGCATACCACCCCAGCAGATCAGCCACGCCATCATCGCCGCCACCGCCGGCGACTGACCCTATCGGTCACCGGGCCCGGCCAGCTCCCCACCCGGAGGGTTGGCCGGGCCCCTTTTTTTCTTCCGGTTCCCACCGATACCGGCGCGCCCCGCGCGACCGGACTGGCCACCCAGGGTGGCCACCAAATCCGTAGCCCGTCACCTTTTCCTAGCCGTCAGCGGGTGGCAAGTCTGACCGTCAGGGCCTCGTCGCTGTCAACCCACGCCCGGCGGGCTCGCCCGTTCTGCGCTCCCGCCGGCCTGCCGGCCGGCTCCCGCTGCGCCCGGGCGGCACCGGCGGCATTTCTCGGCCCTATGCCAGCTCGCCTGTCCGGCGCTGCGCGCCCGAGCTCGCCGGGCCGAAAATCCGCCTCCGGCTGACCCGCCGACCTCTTCGGGGTTGACACCGCCACCCCACCGGTCCTCCTACACCCAGCGCCGATCGGCGCCAACCAACACCGTTTCTCGGAAAGGAACAATTTCTCATGGCACACGAACTCGACACCACCGATGGCCAGGTCTCCTTCGCCAACTCCCGCTCCGACGCATGGCACCGTCTCGGTCAGTCGGTCGGGCACGCGATGACCGCCCGCGAGGCCTTGCAAGCCGCGCACTTGGCCGGCTGGAACGTCCGCAAGATGCCGCTGCAGGTGGCCCAGGAACCCGTCATCGACGACACCGGCGTCACGACTCCTGCACCGCTGGCTGTGCCCGACTTCTACGCGACCGTGCGCACCAACCCGATCAACGGGCGCCTTGACGTTCTCGGTGTCGTCGGCAGCAAGTACGAGCCCGTTCAAAATGAGGCCTCCTGCAACCTGCTCGACGCCCTCGTGGATCAAAGCGGCGGAGCGCACTTCGAGACCGCGGGAGCCCTGCGGGGCGGAAGGGAAGCGTTCGTCACCATGAAGCTGCCCAGCAGCATGGTCTTCGACGGCAAAGACGGCACCAAGGACCGCACCGACTTCTACCTCGCGGCGCTGAATTCTCACGACGGCAGTTCAGCCTTCAGATCCATCGTGTCCCCCGTGCGCATCGTGTGCGCGAATACCCAGAGTGCGGCGATCGGCTCGGCCAAAGCCAGCTTCGCCATCCGCCACACCGGCCGAGCGCGGGCCGCTATCGCTGAAGCCCGTAACGCTCTTAAGCTCAGCTGGCGTTACATCGAAGCATTCGAAGCCGAGGCCGCCGCGCTCTACGCGGCTCCAATGGATACCGAGGAGATGCGCAGCTTCGCCACCACGCTGCTCGAGGTCGACTCGGCCGGCACCGCCGCCACTCGGCGGCACCGCCTCGAACGCGCCAGTGGGATTGTCAAGCTGTGGACATCCTCACCCACCATCACACCCATCGCGGGAACCCGGTGGGCGGCCTACAACGCGGTCACTGAATACCTTGACCACGTCGTGCCGGTCCGTGGCGCCAGAACCGCCAGCGACGCCAGCACTGCCCGCGCGGTGCGGACCGTCACCGCGGCCGCGGCCAGCGGATCGCTCAAGGCGCAGGCGTTCCGTTTCCTGCAGACCCTGTAGCCGCGCCATCGGTGAACCGGGGCCCGGCCAGCACCTGCATTTGCGGGGGTGGCCGGGCCCCCCTTTTTCTTCCCGCGGGCACCGGCAACCCCGGTGTGCGCCAACGCTTGCCAGCTCGCCGCCAGCGCGGCGCTCCGCGCGCCGAACTCCTGGCGCCCGCTGCAACGAACCTCGTGACCGATCCCGCCGGCGGCGACTCTTGCCGACGCGCCGACACCGGCCCGCCACAAGCCGATCGCTGACACTCCTGGAAATCTTGCGCCGACCCGATGCACGCGCCCCACTCTGCACGACGAGCGTCCTCGTTCGTGCCGCGCCGCCAACCCGTCGCCGTGCGCAATGGTGTTGCGGCCGCGCGCCTTACCAAAGGGTGGGTTCGGTGGACCCCAGCAGCGCTGCCTCGACGGCTTCGGCGTCCCATCCGTTGCGCACCGCTTCGCGCAGCGCCACCGCCCGGGCCCGCCGCGCTTTGATTCCGTGATCGCCGCGGCGCACCATCACACGGCCGCCGCCGCGGCCGGCGCGCGCCATCATCTCCATGTTGTCGCGCTGTGAGCCGCCGATGATGTGCAGCAGACCGATCTCACCGGGCAGACTTGCCCGCACGCATGCCGGATTGTCGCAGCCATGCAGTGCCCGCACCCAGGGCTCCAAAGCCTTACCGTTCAGGGACGCCGCGAGCGCATAACGGTTGGCTCGCACCATGATCCGTGTTCCGCCGCGGCGTACCCAAAAACGCCCATAGCCGTCCGCGCCGATCGCTGAACACCAAATCGCGCAATCTTCCGCGCCCGGGCCGCGGACTAGGCTGTTCTCAAACCGGCTCAACTCGTCGGCGTGCGCCCGCTGATCCACCACCAGCCGTAGCGGTTGCGAAATCCCCATAACTCCCGATGCTTTCGACTCCATTGCGGCCCTGGCCGCTTGTCGCCGTCATCATCTCCGCACCGACTGACAGCGTCCGTGCCGTGCTACGCCCGTGCTGACACCGGCTCCCACGCACTGCCATCGGCGGGCGTGCTCGGTTCGCTTAGCCCGGTTGACCCGAAGGCGTCTGAGGCCGGTGCGGCCTTCAACGGCGCGCAGGCGCCCGCGGCCGCCTGCGCCGGTGTCCCCGCCGCGGCTGCTTCTGTTTCGCGAATCAGCTCCCGCACCGCTTTCTCGGTGATCCCTGCCATGCGCGCTATCTCGCGCACCGTCTCCCCACGATCACGCATCGCCTGTAGCGCCGTCCCGCCCAGCAGGCGTTGCGCCGAGCGCCGCTGCGCGGCCTGCTCTCGCAACGCCTGCTGGCGCTCATCCAACCACTCGTCGACCGCATCCACGCGAGCCCGCGCGTCGAAGAACGCGGCTAAATCTTCGACGTTGGCCTTCGTGCGCCGAATCACCTCGTCCTGCGCCGCGGTCGCGGCTACCCGCGCCGCCCGCCGCGCTTGCTTACTGACCGCCTTATTTCCCATGCATCACACGTTAAAGCCCGCAAAACCCTTACGCCGCACCCGAACACACAAATCTCACCACCGCCCCCGCCTGCCATGCCCGGACCCGACCACTCACCACACCAGCCCACCGTCACTTAGGCCACCCTAACTACCACCGCTCACCGAACATCAAACCTCTTGCACTCAGGTCACGATTCGGTAACGGGCGCTAGTTAGGCGATCTAACTGACCCCACTTGGTTGATCGCGGGCGTCGCGTAACGCCCGGGGCGATGCCAGAGTCAAATTCGTGGTGATGTCGCGGTGATGGGCTTACACAAGCTAACCGCCGGAGACGGGTACATGTACCTGATCCGGCAAGTAGCCGCCTCTGATGCGACCGACCGCGGGCGGCCCAGCCTCAGCGACTACTACAGTGCCAAAGGCGAATCCCCCGGCACGTGGATGGGTCGTGGTCTGGCGGCACTCGGCCAGCCCGTCGCCCGCGACGCCACCGACCCGTCGGTTGCCGAACTTTGGTCGGTGCCACACGGATCGCAGGTCAGCGAAGACCAAATGAAAGCCCTTTTCGGGGAGGGCTTTCACCCCAACGCGGACCGAATCACCCGACACCTCACCGGCTTTGGCCTCGGTCAGGCAGGAACGATTGCCGCCGCGCGGCTCGGTCGTCCGTTCGCCATCAACACCAAAGAAAACCAGTTCGTCACCCGGCTGCGACAGGCCTACCGCGACTACAACATCACCATCGGCAGTGACGAGCACGCAAGCCTGGCCCCCGACATCCGGGCCCGCATCCGCACCGCGCTCGGGCGCGAAATGTTCACTGAAACCTATGCTCGCCCCCCGGCCGATGACCGGGAATTGTCGGGCTTCGTCGCGCGCAATTCGCGGGCAGCCACCACCGCCGTGGCCGGCTACGACCTCACGTTCACCCCGGTCAAATCCGTCTCCGCGCTGTGGGCCATCGCGCCGGCGCCGATCGCGCAGACGATCGAAGAATGCCATCACCAAGCCGTGGCCGAAACACTGGAATTTCTCGAAGGACACGCCGCGTTTGCGCGCATGGGCGCTCATGGTGTCGCGCAGGTCAACACCACCGGATTGATCGCTGCAGCCTTCGATCACCGCGACTCGCGTGCCGGCGACCCCAACCTGCACACCCACCTGGTGATCAGCAACAAAGTGCAAGCCATTGGCGCCGATGGCATCCCGCGCTGGCTGGCCTTAGACGGCACACCACTGCATCACGCCACCGTCGCCGCATCGGAGTTTTACAACACTCGCATTGAAGCCCTCACCATCACGAAACTGTGTGTCCAATTCGCTGAAACGGACACCAAACCCGGCAAACGACCGGTGCGTGAAATCGCCGGCTTGCCCACCGAACTCATCGAGAGATACTCCTCGCGCAGCGTGGCCATCAACCACCGTGTGGGTCAGCTGGCCAAGCAATTTCACACCACCCACGGGCGTGAACCCACCGTGGTCGAGATGCTGGCGTTGACCCAACAGGCCACCTTGGAAACCCGCCAAGCCAAGCACGATCCGCGCTCGCTGGCCGAGCAACGCCACGTGTGGCGCGTGCAGGCCGTCGAGGTGCTGGGCAGCCAGCGTGCCCTGACCGCCATGATCGCCAACGTCACCCATCAGGCCGTAGGCCAATACCTCCAGATCACCGATCATTGGGTCGACGAACAGGCCGACGCCGTCATCGCCACCGTCGCCGAAACGCGGGCGACCTGGACGGTCAATCACGTACGCGCCCAAGCTCAACGCGCGCTGCGTTACGCCAACCACCCCGGGGGCCCCGACCTGGTGAACCGCATCGTCGCCAGCGCGCTCGGCGAGCACAGCATCACCTTGACCACCCACGCTGACACCGAAAAACAAGAGCCCACAGTCCTGCGCCGCCGCGACGGTTCCAGCGTCTACACCCGTCATGACACCACCGTCTACACCAGCGCCGCCATCATGGCCGCCGAGCGACGCATCCTGGCCGCGGCCAGGATGCGTCACGGGCGAACCGTCGATGACACCAGCATCGGTTTAGCGCTGGCCGAAACGCACGCCAACCAGGGCCTAGAACTCAACCAAGGGCAAGTCGCCATGGTGCGCGACATGGCCACTTCTGGCGCCCGTCTTCAGCTCGCGCTCGCCCCTGCTGGCACCGGCAAAACCACCGCCATGGCCGCCCTGGCGGCCGCCTGGCGCAACAGTGGCGGCACCGTCATCGGCCTGGCGCCCACCGCGGGCGCCGCCGAAGTCCTGGCCCAAGACCTCGCCTCGCCCACCGACACGATCGCCAAACTCATCCAGCTCGCCGACACCCACCACGGCACCCCCGCCGCCGCCGATGACCCCGCCCGCCGATGGTTTGACCGCATCGGTTCAGACACCCTGCTCATCATCGACGAAGCCGGCATGGCCTCGACCGCAGACCTCGACACCCTCATCGCGCACGCCCTGGCGCGCGGCGCCAGCATGCGCCTCATCGCCGACGACCAACAACTGGCCTCCATCTCCGCCGGCGGCATCGTGCGCGACCTGGCCGAGCGCCACGAAACCGTCACATTGAGCACCGTCGTGCGCTTCACCCACCCCGAAACCGGCAAAGCCGAAGCCGCCGCCAGCCTGGCCATCCGCTCCGGAGATCCCGCCGGAATCGGCTTCTATATCGACCACCACCGCGTCCATGTCGGCGCCGATGCCACCGCCTCCGACTTGGCCTACACAGCGTGGGCCGCCGACCGCGCCGCCGGCCGCGACTCCATCCTGTTGGCCCCGACCAACGCCCTGGTCGCCCAGCTCAACGAGCGCGCCCGCCTCGACCGCCTCACCCACACCCCCAGCGCCCCGTCCAACGCCTCCAACAATGAACAAGCGGCCATCACCGTCACCCTCGCCGACGGATTGACCGCCTCAGCCGGCGACTGGGTCGCCACCCGGAAAAACGCCCGCTGGCTACGCACCACCACCCACGGCGCATGGGTCAAAAACGGCCACCGCTGGATCATCCGCGCCGTGCACGACGACGGCTCGATCACCGTCGTGCCGCTGCGCGGCCCGGCCACCCCAGTGCGCTTGCCCGCCCGCTACGTCACCACCTACACCACCCTGGGTTACGCCAGCACCATCAACGCCGCGCAAGGCATGACCGCCGGCGGCCGCGACACCGAAGGCACCTGCCACATCGTCGGCTCCGACCGCCTCACCCGCCAACAGCTCTACGTCGCCGCCACCCGCGGCCGCACCGAAAACCACCTCTACTTCTCCACCGCCGAAGCCGACCCGCACCGCATCCTGACCCCCAAAGCCACCCACCCCCCCACCGCCGTCGACATCCTGACCACCATCCTGAGCCGCGACGGCGCCCAACAATCCGCCCACACCCTGGCCGACGCCGACACCGACCCCCTTAACCGGCTCCACCTGGCCGCCGACATGTACACCGACGCTCTCACCGCGGCCGCCGAACAACACGCCGGCCCCACGGTCATGGCCGACATCGACACCGCTGCCGCCCACCTCGGCCATCACCTCACCGACGCCCAAGCCTGGCCCGTGCTGCGCCGCCACCTCGCCCTGCTGGCCATCGAAGGACACGACCCCCTCCAAGCCCTGAGTGAGGCTGCGGCCACCGGACTCGGTAACGCCCACGACCCCGCCGCCGTCCTGGACTGGCGCCTGCCAGCCCCCACCGGCACCGACGCGGCAGACCGCGGACCGCTGCACTGGCTGCCCGCTATCCCTCACGTCATCACCGTCGACCCAACCTGGGCGACCTACCTACACCAGCGCGCCGAACTCGTCAGCGAGCTAGCCGATCACATCCGCGGCACCGCCCGCGCCTGGGACACTTCCACCGCCCCCGCCTGGGCGCGGCCCCTGCTCGACGCCAACCGCAACCTGCTGGCCGAAATCGCGGTCTTCCGCGCCGCCCACCACGTCGAAGCCGCCGACACCCGAATTACCGGGCCCGAACAGCACGCGAACCGCTCGGCGATCATCCAGCAAGCCATCCACTCCCGCCTCGATGCCGCTCTCACCCGCGCCGGCGCCGACACCACCCGCTGGCGCCAACTCGCCGACACCATCGACGCCCACCTCACCGAGGACCCATACTGGCCCCGGCTGGCCACCCACCTCGACAACGCCGCCCGCGCCGGCGCCGACGTCCCCGCCCTGCTGCACGAGGCCGCAGCCCAACACGGTCCCCTGCCCACTGAAATGCCCGCTGCCGCCTTGTGGTGGCGACTGGCCGGCACCCTGGCTCCCCCCTCCCTGGAGGGCACTGACACCAAGCTGCGGCCCGCCTGGACCGCCCACCTACACCACCTACTGGGCACCCGCATCGCCGAAGCCGTCATCACCGACCCCGCCTGGCCCGGCCTGGTCGCCGCTGTGACCGCCGCCAACTGGCCCCCGCACGATCTGCTCGCCGCCGCGGCCGAGCACCTCTACGACATCTCGGCCACCCAAACCATCCGGCCCGACGAATACGCCCGCCTGCTCACCTACCGTGTCGAACTGCTCACCCACCACGCCGCCACCATCGACCCCGACATCCCCCACCCCGCCGAACAGGCCCAAACCGCAAGCGGCCAACAGCAATTCGACCTCGACGACCACAACATCGACGACACCGCGCTGCACGAACCCCCGCCCGACCCCTACGACTACCCCTACGGCTTCGTCGAAGACGACCTCGGCGGCCTCGACCTCGACGACCTGCCCACCATGCGCCCCGCTACACCCGCCGGCGTCGACGACGTCGACATCCCGGCGCTGCGCGCCCGCCGCGACGCCGCCCGCCACCACGCCCGTCAGCTCGCCGACGCCATCCTCACCGGTGGCGGCGGACCCGCCGAACACGCCGCCGCGGCCGAGCTGGCCGAGCTACACCGCCGCTTGGGTGAACAACGCCCCTATCAGCAGGCTCTAGCCAGCGCCCACAACCGCTGGGTCCACGCCGAAGACACCGCCGAGCTGCACCGCCAACTACTCACCCAACTCAGCGCCGCGATCGCCGCCGCCACCGAGCGCGGTGCGCACGACGCCGCCGACCGCTACCAGCAACACCACGCCCAGGTCAGCGAACAAACCGCCCGAGTCGACGCCGCCGTGCGCACCGCCCGCGCCCGCCTTGAAGCTGCCCGCGCCAAACTCATCGAGACCGCCGGCGGCGAGGCCGCAGACATCGTCACCGAACACCAACTCCACGAACGCCGCGCGCAAGCCGTGCGCACCGACACCGACACACTGAACGCCGCACGCCGCGACGCCCGCACCCTCGACGATCAACTCGGCCGCGCCGAAGCCGCGGCCGCCCGCTCTCTGGCCCAAAGTCCCGTCCACACCTACGATCTGGGCGTCGACCTTGACCAACTACAGGCTGAAGTCGACTTCCTTCACGCCGCCAGCGCCGCCAGCCCCGCCGCCATGTACACCCCGCCGCCCGCCGCCCTCGACGGCCTCGACGACGAGCACCGCCGCGCCGTCAGCGCCCTCACCACCAACATTCACAGTGTCCAACTGCTCCACCTGCATCCCGGAGCCGACAAAACCGCGACACTGGCCGCCCTCGCCGACACCACCCACCATCACAACAAACACACCATCGCCCTGACCGGCACCGCCAACGCCGACAAGCACGCATACGCCGACACCACGGCCACCGTCGACAGCTACCGCGACGACGTCACCGCCAACCGCCACACGCCACCGCGGGGCAGCCTGGTCATCGTCGACGACGCCCATACCCTCACCACAACGCAGCTGCACTGGCTCGCCCACAGCGCCGCAACCACCAACACCAAGCTCGTGCTCATCGCCACCGGCGACCAGCAGCCCGCCCACACCCTGCTCACCGTTCTCACCAACGACCTGCCCCACACCCAGCACCTGGGCACCCCCGACCCCCCGCGGCGCCAACCCCGCACCGCCATCGACCGCGCCGAACACAACCTCGCCGCCACCAGCGCACCCAGCCCAGACCGAAGCCGCGCCGTTCAACTGCTGCGCCAACGCAACCACGTCCTCGCACAGCTGCGCGATACCGCCACTACCGCACAGCGATTGGACGCTATCGCCGAACGCGACCGCGCCCGCGGCCGCGACCAAGACCGCGGCAACGGCCTCGAACTCTAACCGCGTTCAACAAACACTTCGACCACGTATCGACCAGATCGACGAGCAGATAGTCGAACTGCCGCCCTGACGGCGACGTTCTATCCCTGGGGATAGAAAGCGTCGAAATTTAGCTGCCTCGGCTTGACAGGGTTGAGGGTGTCGCTGTTGGCGGTGATGCCCGCGGTGACATCAACCGGCATCACTTCCAACTCTGAGTTCGCTACTAGTTCCTCAACGCAGGCTTCTGAGGCGCCGAGATAGGTGCTGTCGAAGTCGATTTCGGTGGCCACGCACCAAGCATGGTCACCTGGCCACCACAAATTCGCGGAGAGGTGCCGACCGGGATAGGTGGCCCATGATTGGGCGGCCGCGGTGACTGGGCCGCGAGCCAAGTGGTACTCGCGCTGCGGCAGTGCGAAGGTCGGCTGGTCATGAAACGCCTCGTCGAGGTCACCGCGGCCGTGCCACACCGCGAACCAACAACCGTCAGCGGTCGTGGTGTGTCTTGCCAAGGCTTGGACAAGCGGCCCGGCAATATCGGCGGGCAGGGATCCCACTTCCGGCGCTTCATCGAAAAGGCCAGGTTGTGTGTCGCGGTACCCCGGGACGTAACGCGATGCGTAACCGATCAGACGGGCGAACTGCATTTGCGGGTGCACAGTTTTGTGGTTGGCGCGGGCGATCTGGGCCCAGCTCACCAGTTCCCCACCGTTATGGGCGGGGTGAAATACCCGCGCGTAAGCGGCGAATGTGTCCGGAAGCAGCGACCCGACGTTAACCGCGAAGCTGCGCACGCTTTCGGTCAGCCACCCCGCCGAGCGCAAATCATCCACCACGTCCAACGCACCAACCGCAACCATCACACCACCGTAAACTGCGCGCTAATAGCGCATCGTATGTCTCGCGTGGCGCGCTGCTTGCGTTCCGCCGGACATAGGCGAAATCGCACGTTTTCCGGTAAGCGGGAACATCAATGCACAGCCAATTGGAACCCCAGATAAACTTCGACCGGCTCCGTACTCTGACAGCGAGCTGCTTGCGGTAGCGGCGTGAGAAGCGCTGCAGCGCTATGTGTTAACAGCTATGCCCAATCACCGCTCCAGACAACGCTTCCGGCGACTCTCACACCCCGGTCACGACGGTGTTGCCCCGTTCGACGTGTCTAACGCCGCCACGGATGAGCGTCGAGCATCTCCGTCACCGCGGCGATCACCGCGGCGTCGGCTTGAGGTTCTTGGGCCAGCTGCTGCACCGCCGCCGCGATCCGGGCGAGCAGACCGCCATAGGCCCGCGTCGCGGCCGCGACATAGGTGTGGGCGGCCTGTGCTCGCCAACCCTCGCTATACCGCGCCGACAGCGCCTGCAATTGCTCCGACAGCTCGCCGGCCTGGCGCTGCACCGTGTCCACCAGGGCCCGCACAGTTTCCGCGTCAACGGCTTGACCGTAGTCGGCCAGCGCGGTTTCCAGTGCGTAGTCAAGATCGCGCACTCCCGCCAAGGCATTTTCGATAGGGCCGGTGTGGGCGCGCACCTCTGCAGCGGGAACAGGAACACTCAACAGTTGCGGTCCGGCCTCGTCGACCAGACGCGCCTGCTCAGATTCGGCGCGGGCTTGCGCGGCCTCTGCTTGGGCCGCTTGCAGGGCCGCGACAGCCTGCTCGGTCTGCTCATCCGCCGCCGCCACTTGCGCGGCGGATTGAGCCCACACGCGGTCGATTTCGTCGCGCATCCGGGCCTCGGCGGCCCGGGCGGCCGACACCTCGCCATCAGCGCGGCCCTGCACCGCCGCGAGCTCCGTCTCGCCGTCGGCCCGCACCTGCTCTAACTCACCACGTAACTCTTCCAAGGCTCGCTCGGCCGCACCGCGTTCTTCGGCGCGCTCGGTGATGCGTTGTTCGGCGCGCTCGTCGGCGGCGCGGGCCTGCTCGTGGGCCGCAACGACTTCAGCGGTCGTGTTGGCGCGTACCTGTTCCAACTCGGCCCGTAATTCTTCGAGGGCTTGCTGAGCGGTTTTGCGTTCTTCGGCGCGCTCTGCGGCGCGTTGTTCGGCGCGCTCGTCGGCGGCGCGGGCCTGCTCGTGGGCCGCAACGACTTCAGCGGTCGTGTTGGCGCGTACCCGTTCCAACTCGGCTCGCAGTTCTTCTAAATCCGTTTGGGCGCTGCGCAATTCGGCAGCGTGTTCGGCAGCGTTACGCGAGGCCTCGGTTTCTGCGGCGCGGACCCGCTCGCGGGCCTCGTCTGCGGCGCGGGCGGACTCCTCGGCTTTCGCGCGCGCCATCTGTGCGGCCGCCTGAGCGTCCCGCTTGGCTTGCTCGGCCTCGCGCGTGCGCTGTTCAGCCATCGCGCGCAGATGGTCGGCCTGCACGAGCTGCATCACTGGCGAGAGCCGCTTTGGTGCCGGGCCGGCACGGTTGCGGCGTTCGACGAGCTCGCGCTCACTCATCGCGGCCATCGCCGCCAACTCAGCCGGCGGGGCTTGGTCGCGCCGCCGGGCGGCCTCCACAGCGGCCGTGGCTGCTCGCTTGGTCAGCGCCGCCAAGCTGTCGACGTCAAGGTCCTCGATGTGCTGCTGCAGCGTCGTCATTGACGTCGGCGCCTGCCTGCGACCGCCACCTTATTCGCAGCGTCGGGTGTGCGATCGGTTTCGGCGGGTGTCGGTGCCGAGGGAGGCCCAGACGTCCGTGAATCGGGTGCTGGTTGCTCCGCGTCAACGGTTGGAGGCGAGGCCGAGAGTCCGGAGAGCGGACCGCTTTGCTGGGCAATCACCAGCGAGAACTGATTCAAGTACACCGTCGCCGCGGATGCGAGCGTGTCGTCGCCGAGATTCTCGGCGTCACGCACCAACCCACGTAGAAGCTCCAGGGCCAGCTCTGGCCCTAACCCCAGGGTGGCGCTCTGACTCGACGCCGGTTCGATCGCTGCCGTTTCCACGACCCACACCAGCCGCTGCCAGCAGCGCTCAACCGCTGTGCTGTGTCGCTGAGCATCACGCACCTTTTCGGAGTTGCGCTCTTGCTGCTCAAGCTGCAACCGGTGCCGCTTGGTTGCACGGCTGAGGGCGAACAGGATCACAGCCGCCAGCAGCAACGCCGCAAGCAAGGCCGTGGCACCACCGAACCCAGCTGAGGTAACAAACTCCCGGGCAGGCGGTAACGCGGGCAGCCGTTGAGGCACGAGGACCACCGAATCTACCGGCGGGGCCGCAGGTATCGACATGGAAAAACCATACCGACTCCTAAAGGCCTGCCGCGACGCTCACGCTGATTTGTCTCCGCGGCCGTCGCGCAACCCACCGGGCCCCGCTACGTTCGATTCAAGCCATTCGAGGCAACACCACGCTACGCGCCTATACGGTTCGACAGTCGTTGTGCGACAACAAATACAAACAAAAGGTATCGGTTGACAAGCTGCGCCAGCCCGCCTCCGTGGCGGCGACTCGTCTCAGGGGCCGCCGCGGTGGCACTGCTCACCGGATGTGGCTCACCCGGTCCGCAAGCCAGCGACCAGACGCCTCCCTCTGGGGTAGGCGCCGCCCAAGGCGCCTACCGTCTGATCCAAGAGCCCGAAGCAGGCTACTCAGCTGTCATCGGGGTCATCGGCCAGGCGCGCCGAACCCTCCGCATGACGATGTACGAGCTGGCGGATCCCGCCGCGATCGGCGCGCTCATTGACGCGCATCGTCGAGGCGTGGACACCAAGATCCTTCTCGACGCCGCATTCCACGGCCACCAAACCAACGCGGCCGCCTACGACCAACTAAAGGGCCAGCCGCATAGGTTTGGACGGTGCGCCGCGCCCTGGCCGTCGCTGACGGTTTTCTTTGTGGGCTACGGCGGCGATCGCGGCGGCCGCAGGGGCCATGTATTGATCGCTGGGCTGTTTGTCGAGTTCCTGCCCCGGCCGATATGTCGACTTGATGGTCTCGCGCAGAGCTGGTGGTACTTGAGTCCAGTGGCCCGGGCACATCAACAACCGAGGCTCGATCTCAACGTCGCAGTCCCGGGCGTGGCAGACATGTGGTGGCTCCGCAGCGCGAGGTGGAGGTGGGTTCATTGCGAACGCCCTGGGGAGAGGTTGGGTCGTGCCGAGGCGAAGCCGTCGGCCAGCAGTGTGGCGGATGTCCCTGCCGTAGCGATGTCCTATTGGGTGCGGACGCATCCGTTTCTGATTTCCAAAGACCTGAGACCTTCCGATATCCGGTTCAGGGCTGGTAGGTGGTGTCGTCTACCTGGGTGGCAAATTCGTTGATCACCTGCAATGTGCCGTGGACAACCACCACGATCAGCACCACAGCGATCAGCAAGGCCGCAACGAGGCCGCCTAGCCACGGGAGCTTGCGCGAATCATGCACGCTCATAGTGGCTTTCGGTCCGTATCCACGGTGCCAGCGCACCGCGCATAGTAATCACGAGACTGTCCCGCTGGCGGGGATCGAGCTGGAGTGCGCGCTGCAGCGCGTTGCTCAGCGGCGGCTGGTCGGCCAGATACGGGATCGCGCTGCGCCAGCCCTGCGCCGTGTCGGCAAGAGCCTCGGGGGTGGTGGCTGCAGCGGCCCGCACCAGCCACACGACGCCTTTGTTGTTTCCCCGCGGCGAGGCGGCATACAACATCCCCGCCAGCGGTCCAACGGCTTGCGCGCCCCAGAATTCGCTACCGGGCTTGGCCGATGCAGTCAGCAGCCCCTCCGCGTATTCGACCGCTTCGGCCGGTGAGGTCACCCGCGAGCACGGATCGTCATTGGGGGTTTGGGTGATCATTGTGTCCTCCTTGTTCGATTGATTTTGGGACGTGAAGTACGTGCAGCAGACCTACCTACCGGCGGTGCGGGAACAGTAAAACGGTTGAGGCCAAACGCATTTGTTGCGTCCGGAGGTCATCGCACCCGCCAGGACCGAGCTCGCAGCGTCGGATCCGTAACAGTGGATCTGCTGGGCGGGCTGGCCGCCGGCGCTGGCATCGGCGAGCAGTACGCCGAGGCAGAGCACGAGCTCGGCCCCCAGTACGCCGGCGATGACTTGTGCGAACGTGTAGAGCCTGTTCCCCCAGGGACTCATCGCGGCGCCTCATCCGGCTGCCGCCCGCCGGGCGTGGCGGCGGGTCACTTCCCAGTGGGCGGCGCGCCCCGGCTGGTCTTCGACGCGGTGCACCACGCCGCGGCGCGCCAGGATCACCAAAGCGCGATAGACCTCTTCGGCGACCACGGGCCGGCCGCGGCGCCGGCAACACTCGGTGACAGCTAGGCGGGCTTGGGTGGTCGTCCTGGGTTCACTCGCGCCGGCGAGCACCTCGAGGAGTTGGTCGCGCAACTGTTCGGCGTTCACTCGGTGATCGCTTCGGCGGCGCGGCGATGTCGAGCCAGCACCCAGTCCCACACGTTGCGCGGCTCCTCCACGGCGGGCCGGGCATCGTCCAGCAAGGTCGCAACCGCGCGGTCGTATTTGGCGACGAACTCGGGCCAGTCGGGCAGCACGGTGGTGATGCCTGCCGTTCCGCGGCGCAGCAGCCGCGCTTGCCCCAGGTTCTCCGGTAGTAGCCGCCGGTAGTCGAGGCTGGGACCTAAGTGGGAGGACAGCGTCTTAGCGCCGCTGGCCTGATCGAAGCTTTCTTGGCGGCGGGTGGTCTCGCGTGACCACTGTTCGCCGCGCTGCAGCATCTCCATTTCGGCGGCCCCGTACATGATCAGCGCGGCCGGGAAGGTATCCCGCAGCTCGCGCGCATACGTGCTGCCATAGACGGTGTCGAACTGGCTCGAAGCTTGCACGGAGAGCACCAGATTGACTCCCAGGCCGCGGCCTTCGGAGACATGGCGGCGCAGTGCGGGCATCGGGGCCACGTTGGCGGCCTCGTCGATCACCAGCAGCAGCCGGTGCAGCATTTCCTTACGGGCAGTCTTGCCACGCCAGCTACGCACCAGATGTTCGAGCAAAGTGACGGCCGCACCGGCGATCGACCCTTCGGCGGGGGCCAGGATGAACAGCGTCGCATCCGGTGCGGACAGAAACGACGCGTCAAAGGTCGGATCGTTGATGCCGCGCAGCCCCAACCGCATCCACGGAGTGACCGCCTTGCGCATGGTTAACGCGATGCTGTCGCGCTGGCGGGGGTCCATGGCCAAGGTGCGCATCAACGCATTGCGAAACAGCGGCTGGCTCGACACGTGCCGGGCGGCGCTGTGCCAGCCCGGCGCGTCGGGCGCCTTATCGTCTTTTTCCAAGTTGTCCACGGCCAGCAGCACCCATTCGATGCCTTTGCCGTGCCCGCAGGGAGAGGCCGCGTACAGCATCGCCGCCAGTGGGGCCTCGGTGTTAGCTTCCCAAATCCCGGCATCGGAGACCTGATCGATACCCGACCCCAATCCGACAGCCGACATCTGCATCATGGTGTTGGCCGCGGTCACCGCCTGATCGGGGGTGCTGATCAGTGCGGTGGGATCAAACGAGCGGACCAGGGCATCGGGTGGGTACACCGGCGAGTAGTCCGGTCGCATGTCGATGACTTGTTTTGGGCCCCAACGGCGTTGGCAGACCAGCCACATCAGGTCGTCTTTAGACGACACGCAGACCGCAGGCCCGCCCCACAGCACCGTTGCCGGCGCTAACACCGCGCGGGTCTTACCGGTTTCGGTGGGTGCCGACACCAGCAGGTGGCACGCGCCGTCAGCCAAGGACAGCTTGTTGGTCGAGTGGTCGCGGCTGAACCCGCAGTACGGGGATGAGGGTGGCCGGTACATCGCTAAAACCTCCCAATGGGGCTCGGATCCCCGGGCGGGTCGTCGCGGCGCGTGGGAAACACACCCGGGCCGGTGAGGTCATCGGGTTGCAGGAAGCCGAAATCGACGTCGTCGACCTCGTCGGGTGGGCGCATCGGCCACCAGTCCCGGGCCCCGTCGACGGCCAGCCAGCCCTCCAAGATGCCATAGATGCCGGCGGTGAGCAGGGCGGCCGGGATTTGGGCCACCAGCCACGGCACCGCGGCCGCTGAGACCAAGGAATCACCCGGCTCATACAGCAGCGGCAACGGCAGACCCACCACCACCGCCGCCCACATGAAGGCGGCGATCGGGTACGAGCGCAGTTCACAAGGAATTAGCTGAACCAAGCGAACGGACATGACTTTGCCCGCCGGCCACCCCAGCGGAGCCAGCACTGCCGCCGTCATAAGAATGACCCAGTCGAACATTGCGTACGACGTTTTAATTGGCCGCGCATACCAGGGATGAATAACGTCATCGTCGGCGGGATCAACCCGCGCTCCGGTGCGTTCGGTATCGCGGTCTCGTATTTGGCGCGCTAGCTCTTCTGCGCGCCTTTTCTGGAATATAAAAGTGCGTTGATTGCGGGCGATCCACTTGCGGCGGACCTCGTCGAACCGATCAGCAGGCACTCGCATCAGCAGCATCCCCCACGGCTCGTACAGGCTCAGTGTAAAACTCGTCCAGACGTTGCACGACGTCCAGCAGAAAATTCTTCAACTCGTCCGCACAACGCGATACCCCGGTGCATTCGGCATCGCGACGTGCTGCGTCGATCACCGCCGCACACTGGCTGACCTGGTCTGATATCCGAACGGCGGGACTTTCACCGGCCAGCACCCGCCGGGCAGAGCCTTCTTGCCAGCCCAACGCAACATCGAGGCGCGCGAGGGTTTTGAGCGAGAGCCCACCGTCACGTTCGGAGGCCTTATACAGCGTCGACGGGGCTGGGCCGCCCGCCGCAGCGAGGTCCTCGCGGGTCCAACGCAGCTGCGCCAGGCGGTCCTCGACGAAAAAGAGCAGCCGTCTTACTCCGTCTGCCGGAAATGCGTTCACACAAAAGACGGTAACAACCGGTCAAGTTATTTCGCTACGGCCGTGGAATATTCATTATTCCACCCCTTAGGCTGATCCCAAGCATAGGAGGTCGGCGGATGCGCATTGTTATCGGCATTGTTTTCATCACCATCATGGGATGCGTTTTCACCCTGATGACGGCGATGATGTTCGTGACCCAACACCCGTTTGCCAGTGTTGTGCTGACCTGCCTGCCCGCCGCGGCCCTGGTTGCCATGGTGCGCCGGCACAAGCACAAGACCCGGCGATCACAGCCTGAATTGGGACAGCCCGACGCCATGACGGGCCCGCCGCTGAACCGGTGGGCCACATCCCAGATGTCGTCCGCGGTGCCGCCTCGCCGCGGCGCGCCAACCCTGCCGCGGCGGTTCCTGACATGAGCAAACCCCAGACTGATCAAGAGCGCACCATCGCGATGACCGAACAGTTCCTCGCCGACGTCTACGGAGACGACCCGGGCATCCACCAGGCCGACCCCCCCACCGAGGTCGAGTTCGACCCTCCCGCCGAATCCGGCGATAAGTATGACGAACCGATCGGCCCTGATGCTGCGCCAGCCGCGGACGCCCTCGACGTAGGCGACAATCCCTACGCCAGCGCCGAACAGCTTGACGCGCGTCGCCCCACCGATGACCCACCCGTTGATCTCGACGGCCCCAGCGACTCCGGTGAGCAGCCGACCACGCAGGGCGCCGACACGACCGATCCCAGCACCACCGGGCAGCACGACAGCGGCGAAACTGCGCTGCCAGGTAGCGATCTCATCGACCAGCTCAACTCCACCTGCCGAACCGACGATGCCGCCGATAGTCCCGGGGAATCCAAACCCGGCCCCCGCTACAACAAGAGGATCGCTATTGGGTTCGCGGCCACCACCGTCGTCGCCACCCTCGTCGTCAGCAGTGCTCTGCTGGCCATGCGCAGCGACCCGCACACCAACGAGCCATCCCAACCTGCCCAGTCCAACACCCGGCTCAGTGTTCTTGCCGCACCGTCGAGCACCACCCCAGCGCCCGACAACCAGGACTCGGCCATCCCCTACACCGCCACGTCGGTGGGATGCCTACCCGGCTCGACCGCCGCGCAATCCGTCGCGGGCCCCGACTCCACGCAAGCCTGGGTGTGCGTCACCGGCGGCAACGTCGGGCAATACCTCGTCCTCAATCTCGGTCGCAGCATGGTCGTCACCGCCGTGTCGATCACCCCGGGCTGGGTCGGGGCCGACGCCTCGGGCGCCGACCAATGGCACCAGCACCGCGTGCTTACCCGGGTGCAATGGAGCTTCAACGACACCCCGCCGACCGTGGTGCCCCAAGAGACCGCCAGCGTGCACGGCGAAGCCACCAAACCCATGACGACCCGGGGCGTGCTGGCCTCCCGCATCATCCTGCTCGTCCAAGAGACCGGCCGCGCCCCCGCCGACACCGCCCCCAACACAAGCCCCGCCCCCGGCGGCGGAGGCGGACTCATCGGCGACGTCCTGGGACCACCGGCAGCACCCGCCGATCCGGCGCCGACCAGCAGCACTCCCGCGCTGCCCGGCCAGCCCACCGACCAAAGCCACACCGACCCCGCCGACAACACGTTTGCCGTGTCATCGATCAAAATCTTCGGCCACCCACCCCAGTAAAGGTCTCCACCAACCATGCTCACCAACACCTGGCGCAAGCGCCTCGACAGCACCCACCACGCGGTTCGCCGCGGCGCACTCATCGTCGGCCTCGCCTCGTGCAGTGTCGTGGCCATCTCCACCATCTGGGGCTGGATCTTCAACGACCCCATCGACGTGGCCGGCCCCGCGCGCAGCGCTGTCAACCGCACCGCCCTGGTCGGCTCGTACGCCCAAGACTGTGTCACCCGCTGGCTTACCGCCACCGCATCTCACCAACAGGTACTGCACGACTGCTGGTCGCTGCGCGACCCAATGCGGCTGCCCACCACGGCGGCGCTCATCGTCACCTCCCCGGTTGTCTCGGCCGTGACTTTGGTCAGCGACGCCGGTGCCACCCAGCAATGGAGCGTGGTTATCACCGTCTCCGAACGCGCATTTGAGGCCGCCACCCCGCGCACCGCCTACTACCGGCTGCCCGTCGTCTACAGCAACTACGGCCTGCGGGCCAGCGCGCTACCGGCCCGGGTCAACGGGCCCGGCGCCGGCGCGGACGCGCCGCTGGGCTACCCCACCGCCGTCGCTGACACTTCACCGGCGTTCGCCACCATCAGCGGATTCATCACCAGCTTTTTGACCGGCTCCGGAGGCTTGGAACGCTACGTCACCACCAATTCCGGACTGCTGCCCGCCGCCGACTACCGATCCGCCCAAGTCACCAAACTGCTCGCCAACCACGGCGTCGGAGACCACGACGTGCCCGCCGAAGGCACCACCTTGCACGTGTTGGCCACCGTCAACGCCGTCACTAGCCAATACGCCCCGCTGCAGCTGGACTACCCGATCGTGCTGACCGTCACCAGCGGCCGCTGGAGCGTGTCCGGACTGGACTATGCGCCCCTGCTCGCCGAGGGCGCCGAACTGACACCCGTCATCCCCACCGCCGCCACGCCGCGCTAGAACAACCTGGAACCCTCGCCATGATCCTTGAGCACACCCCCTTAGCGATGATCGGCACATCAGCGGCCACCATCCCCTTCGCGACCACGTTGCTACTGCGGCTCGTTCGAGTCATGTGTCGCCGGTGGACGCGCACGCTCATCCGAACCATTGTGCTCACCGGTGCCTGCGCCGCCGCCGCGCTGCTGCTGCTGGCCGCCGCCACCCACACCCCCCTCGATGGTTGACGTCGGTCCACTCTCAAGCACGCAGTTATCGCACTAACCACGAAAGGAAATCTGACATGAATATCGCTTCGGCCCCAACTGTTTTGGCCGCAACTGACCTGGTCTCGGGCAGTCACTCCCTCTACACCATCGGTGTGGCTGTGCTCGTCGTGTTCATCCTGCTCGCCGGCGGGATACGGGCGGCCGGCTCCTTTTTCGGTGGCCGCATCGCCGCCACCATCGGTTGGGCGCTGACCGCGGTCATCGTCGCCGTGGTCGTCGGCTCCGGCTACGCCATCTACGCCTCAACCAAGCGCACCGTCGACCGCACCGGCATCACCACCGGCCAATTCGGTCAGTAACGCACACCGCCGGTACTCCAGCACCGCCACCCGCTCCCGGTGGCGATCACAACGCTCGAGGGATAGAATCCGTGACTGAGTCAGCGCAGCTGTTCAAAGGCGTCCACGACACCCCCGTCTACACCGACATCCTGTTCAAAAAGCCGCTGCGGCTCTGGGTGGCAATCAGCCTGTACGCGGGCACAGCAATGACCGCCCTGCTCACCATCCTCGCCCTGGACTCCGGGCACGCCCGTGCCATCTTGACCTACGGGCTCCTGCTCACCGGCGCCGCAGCCGGCGCCGCAGCACTGATCCCCCGCCAACGCCCCAGCCTGCGCTTCCGCATTGCCAGCGCCTGGCGCGCCCTGCGCCCCACCCTGACCAGCAGCGCCAAAGACCCGCTGCTGGCACCGCCACGCGCCGTTATCGGCAACCTGAGTTTCACCGCCCATGGCGTCTACGCCCACTACCTGATCAGTGGAATGCCCTACTACCTACAATCCACCAAACGCCGCATCGGCGTGGCTGATCGCCACCAAACCCTCGCCCGTGAAATCCCCGCCGGCACATGGATATTCGGGCTATCCGTACCACAAGACCAACGCCAGCTGCTACGCGCCATGCTCGACGGCCACCTCGACAAACCCCGATGGATCAACGCCTGCCAGCAGATGAAGCCCATCATCAAGGACCAAACCCCCCGCAGCCGTATCTACTGGCTGACCATGCCCGTCGACGCCGGCCGCGCCGGGCACAGCCCCATCGGCCAAGCCACCAAACTGAGCGACTGGCTGATCGGCCGCGACAAAGACTCCGACGACTCCGTGGCCGCCTACCAGCGCCTGGCCCACGACATCGTCACCGCCCTCCCCGAAGAATTCGGGCCCCAACCCGTCAGCGCCGACATGATGGACTGGTTCTGGCGCCACAACGCCTGGCGCGGAGTGTTGAACAACCCCCTACCCCGCCGCGGCACCACCGCCACACTCGACACCACCACGCTGCCGGTCGCCGTGTTCGACGACGGCGACCAACACCACCACGCTGGGCGCACCCTGCCGCTGCGTCTCATCGCTGCCGGCCTGGCCACCGCGGCTACCGCGGCCGGCATCCTGGTCGGCCTCCTGCCGGCCGCCCCCTTCGCCGTCCTCGCTGCCGCGGCGCTGCTGGCCTGGATAGCCGGCGTCCGCCGCATCCCCTCCTGGAGCAAAGCCCTACGCGTATCCAGCCCCGAAGGCACCCATCCCGACAGCTACCAAGCCATCCTGCCCGTCGTCGACATGCCCAAGGCCGGCATCAAGTTTCCCGGCTCAGAATTTCTCCAAGCCCTCGACGACCTCGACACCGGCGCCACCTTCGACTTCGCCGTGAACCTCGTAACACTAAGCCGCGAAATGGAATTCGTGCGCAACGACCGCGCTAAAGGCAACATCGACGACCAATTCACCCAGCGCCGCGACGTCCGCAACGGCGACGCCGAACTCATCGCCACCTGGCGCCAACTCGCCGAATACAACCGCCAGCTCGAAGCCAACATCGACGAACGCCCCCTGCACGCCGCCTTCCTCATCGCCGTCGGCGCCGGCGACCAACACACGCTGGACTACAGCGTCAAACGGCTCCGCGAAGAACTCACCGGCTCCGGCCAGATCGCCATCCGCCACTACCGCGGCGCCCAAACCAAACTATGGTCGGCCTTCAACCCGGCCGCGCCCACCCACAAAACCACCGTCGACCAGTTCACCCAACCCACCACCACCAAAAAATGGTCACGGTTCGTGCCGTTAACGTCCTCCATGGTCGGCAACAGCACCGGAATCCTGTTGGGATTCAACAGAAACAACGCCCTCAACAGCGCAGTGCTGCTCGACCTGCCCGCCAGCGCGCGCCGCAACCGCAATCCCTGCCTGGTATGCAGCGGGGCGCTGGGCTACGGCAAATCCTATGCCGCCAAACGCATCACCCGCGGCGAAATCCAGCGCGGCGCACAAGCATTCATCGTCGACCCCGGCACCGAATGGCAAAAAGCCCTCGCCGATATCGACAACAAAGCCGTCATCGACATGGCCGGTAACCACTTCAGCTGCGACCCCCTGCGCACCTTCCCCGCCGACGTCGCCGGCGGCTACTGGCTGGACTACATGGTTCCGATGATGAATCTCGACCCGAGCAGCGTCGGCGTGCGCCGCCTGCGCACCGTCTTGCACGCCGACGCCCGCAGGCACCTCGGCATCACCAGCACCGCCGCGCTCATGACCTACATCAACGACATCCAAGCCCCCTTGGCCGGGCCCGACACCCGCTCCCCGCAAGTCACCAAACTCGCCGACGACCTCGCCCCCATCCTGGC
>JAQIZT010000119.1:0-40642 GCA_029228515.1 Populus alba x Populus x berolinensis | reverse complement strand
GTCCGTCGCTGACATCGACGCGCGCGTAGAGCAGTTCGCTGGTGCGGATATCGGCGTGTGCGGCCGCCGCCGCGATCGCCGCGTCACCGAGGTCCCATGTCTCGAACTCCGGCTCGACCGGCCAAGCGTGGGACTGTTGCCCACCGAAGAAGATCAACACCGACTGTGCCGGCGCGCCCGGCAGCGTTGGCACACCGGCTTTCGCGATGTCATCCAAGTACCGCGCATCGAGATTCCAGGCGACCACCGCGGGCGGATTCAGCAGGTTCTTGACGCGGCGGGTCCAGGCGAGGAACTCGTCGCGCCGGTCGGCGTCCACGGTTTCGCGCAGGATCACGAGGTCGGCGGCGACGGTTTCCGGGTCATCCCACTCCAGCCAGCGAGCGTGCAGGCCCCGCGTTCGTAACGCGGATACCAGGCCGGCATCGTCGGGGTGGCGCCGACATCCGGCCAGCACAATGCGGGGGTGGAAGACGTCCGGGCGGGCAAGCTTCATGCCCGGGCATGATATCCACATGCACGCAATCGAAGTCAGTGAAACTGGCGGCCCCGAAGTCCTTCGTTACGTCGAGACATCACAGCCCTCGCCGGGGCCCGGCGAGCTGCTGATCCAGGCCGAGGCCATCGGCGTCAATTTCATTGACACGTATTTCCGATCCGGGCAATACCCGCGCGAGGTGCCGTTCGTCCTCGGCTCCGAGGTGTGCGGCACCGTCGCTGCCGTCGGCGAGGGAACCGATGACTTCCGGGTCGGCGACCGAGTGGTGTCCGCGGCCGCGTCCGGAGCGTACGCTGAATTCTCTACTGCGCCAGCACATTTGACCGCCAAGGTGCCCGACGGCGTCACCTCCGAGATCGCGGCCTCGGTGCTGTTGAAGGGTCTGACGGCGCACTACCTGCTCAAGTCGGTGTATCCGGTGCAGCCCGGTGACGCGGTGCTGGTGCACGCCGGGGCCGGCGGCGTGGGGCTGATCCTGACCCAATGGGCACACATGCTCGGCGCCCGGGTCATCACCACCGTCTCCACGCCCGAAAAGGCCGAGATGTCCAAGAAGGCCGGTGCCGACGAGGTGCTGTCCTACCCCGACGACGCCGCGCAGTTCGGTCAGCGGATTCGTGAACTCACCGGAGGTCTCGGTGCGGCCGCGGTGTACGACGGCGTCGGTGCCACCACGTTCGACGCCAGTCTGGCCAGCCTGGCCGTGCGCGGGACCCTGGCGTTGTTCGGCGCTTCCAGCGGGCCGGTACCGCCGGTGGATCCGCAGCGGCTCAACGCCGCGGGTTCGGTGTTCCTCACCCGCCCGGCGCTGGTGCACTTCATGCGCACCGGCCAGGAGTTCAACTGGCGCGCCGACGAATTGTTCGAGGCGGTGGCCGGCGGATCCATCAACATCGAAATCGGAGGCCGCTATCCGCTGGCCGAAGCGACCCGCGCCCATCAGGACCTGCAGGGCCGCAAGACCACGGGCTCGATTGTGCTACTGCCGTAGGCGAATTCAGGCCTTAGGGCAGAAGATTCCGAGAATCTGCTGGCAGTTGTCCTTGTTGATCAGACCCGGCGGCGGCGGTGGAGGTGGCGGCGGCGGATTCTCGCCGTCCCAAATGTTTTGGGCCACATTGCCTTGCCCGAAGTAGACGTAATAGTAGGTGTGGCAAATGTTGTTGTCCCAAACAACCGGGTTGGTGACGTGATTACCGGTCGGCGGCAAGGGTTGCCCCGGGCACCAGTGACATGGCCCGGACGGGTGGTCGTTCGGACAGCCGGGCCAGGCATCCAACGGCACGGGCCCGGGTTGAGCCCCGGCGATGGCCGCGGTCAGGCCGAAATCGGATAGCGCCAGCCCGCCCGACAGCAGCGCCGCGGCGATCACTTTCTTTACGATGCCCATGCGTTCCATGGCCCAATGTCCTTTTCTGCAGCTTTGCTGCTGAGAGTCAGTATCGAACTGCGCTCTTTGTGCTGCATAGGTTTTGGCTATGCAAATCGGTCGCGCCCATTACATGCGCGACGATCGGCTACCGATCCCAAGAATTACGCCACAGCTGCCACAGTGGCCTCAGTCTGAGCAGGACACGCGTGTCTTCAAATGCGATATCGGATGTGCTATCGGATTTGAAAACAGGCGTGTGGTCACTTCGGCGGTACCGAAGTGGCGGATGGGGTTCGCGCCGGCTCAGAGCAGCGTCGGCAACGCGATCACCGAGTCGACCGCCAGCGCACAGAACACCACCGCGAGGTAGTTGTTCGATTGCAGGAACAGCCGCAGCGGCTTGACCGGCTCGCCGGCGCGGACCCCGGCGTAGAGCTGGTGGGCCATCGCCAGGAACCACACCCCGGCCACCACGGCGACCGCCGTGTACAGCCAGCCGGCGGCAAGCGCCAGCACCATCGTCGCCAGCACGGTCAGCCACGTGTAGATCAGGATCTGCTTGGTGACCTGACGCTCGGTCGCAACGGCGGGCAGCATCGGAACACCGGCCGCTTTGTAATCGTCCTTGTACCGCATCGCCAGCGCCCAGGTGTGCGGGGGCGTCCAGAAGAAGATGATCGCGAACATCGCCAGCGCCGGCCAGCCGATGGTGCCGGTGACGGCCGACCAGCCGATCATCACCGGCATGCAGCCCGCCGCGCCGCCCCACACAACGTTTTGCGACGTGCGGCGCTTGAGCAGCAGCGTGTAGACGAACACGTAGAACGCGACGGTCGCCATGGCCAGCAGCCCGGACAGCAGGTTCGTCGTCCACCAGAGCCAGAAGTACGACGCGGCGGTGAGCACCAACCCGAATACCAGGGCGTTGCGCGTCGGCACGGCGGCCCGCGCCAGCGGCCGGCGCGCCGTCCGCTTCATCACCTTGTCGATGTCGGCGTCGGCCACGCAGTTGAGCGTGTTGGCTCCGCCGGCGGCCAGCATCCCGCCGATCAGCGTGTCGAGGATCAGCAGCGGGTTCACGGTGCCACGGTGGGCGAGCAGCATCGCGGGTATCGCGGTGACCAGTAGCAGCTCGATGACGCGCGGCTTCGTCAGCGCCACGTATGCCAGCACCGTGCCGCGTATTCGGCTCGGCGCTCGGGTTGGCCCTAGGCGCCCGCGAACGCTCACGCAATAACTCCTTGGGGTCGCAGCGGGGCGCAGGATCTACTACGCACGATGGTAGACCGCGCTGTCACCTCGGCCAGCCTCGAGGGTCTATTCAGACAGAATTTCCCGACGACGGCACTGGTCGCAAGCTCTGCGACGCCTGGGCGTCATGTCCGCGGCAGGCGCAGCGGAATACCCACAATCCCGCACTGCAAACGCTGGCACTCCCGCACTAGGGTGAGAATTGATCTGCGCTCTGTTTACGGCCACCCCAAGGACTGACGCCTGTGACCACTCTCGAAGACATCTCTACGCTGACCCGAGCCCACCACCCTGACGACTGGGCCGAGATCGACTCGACCGCGGTCGACACCGTGCGGGTGCTGGCCGCCGACGCGGTCCAGAAGGTCGGCAATGGCCACCCCGGGACCGCGATGAGCCTTGCCCCGCTGGCTTACACGCTGTTCCAGCGCGCCATGACCCACGATCCCAGCGACGTGTACTGGCTGGGACGCGACCGCTTCGTGTTGTCGGCGGGGCACAGCAGCCTCACGCTGTACCTGCAGCTCTATCTCGGCGGGTTCGGCCTGGAGCTGTCGGACATCGAGTCGCTGCGCACCTGGGGCTCGAAGACTCCCGGGCACCCGGAGTTCCGGCACACCAAGGGTGTTGAGATCACCACCGGCCCGCTGGGCCAGGGCTTGGCGTCGTCCGTCGGGATGGCGATGGCGGCACGCTACGAGCGCGGACTGTTCGACCCGGATGCAGCGCCCGGCGAAAGCCCCTTCGATCACTACATCTACGTGATCGCGTCGGACGGGGACATCGAAGAGGGCGTGACCTCCGAGGCATCGTCGCTGGCCGCCGTGCAGCAGCTGGGCAACCTCATCGTGTTCTACGACCACAACCAGATCTCCATCGAGGACGACACGGACATCGCGCTGTGCGAAGACACCGCGGCCCGCTACCGGGCCTACGGCTGGCACGTGCAGGAAGTCGAGGGCGGCGAGAACGTCGTCGGGATCGAAGAGGCCATCGCCAACGCGAAGGCCGTCATCGACAAGCCGTCGTTCATCTCGCTGCGCACCATCATCGGCTACCCGGCGCCCAACCTGATGAACACCGGCAAGGCGCACGGCGCGGCGCTGGGCGACGAAGAGATCGCCGCGGTCAAGAAGATCCTGGGATTCGACCCGGACAAGACCTTCGAGGTCCGCGACGAGGTCATTGCCCACACCCGCAAGCTGGTGGATCGGGGCAAGGAAGCGCACGAGAAGTGGCAGGCGGAGTTCGACGCCTGGGCGCAGCGCGAACCCGAACGCAAGGCCTTGCTGGACCGGCTGACCGCCGAGGAACTGCCCGACGGCTGGGACGCCGACATCCCGCACTGGGAACCCGGCTCCAAGGCGCTGGCGACCCGCGCGGCGTCCGGCAAGGTGCTGTCCGCGGTGGGACCCAAACTCCCCGAGCTGTGGGGCGGCTCGGCCGACCTGGCCGGCAGCAACAACACCACCATGGACGGCGTGAAATCCTTTGGCCCACCGTCGATTACAACTAAGGACTACACCGCCGACTGGTACGGTCGCACCCTGCATTTCGGAATCCGCGAACACGCGATGGGCGCCATCCTGTCCGGCATCGTGCTGCATGGACCGACCCGTGCCTACGGCGGAACGTTCTTGCAGTTCTCCGACTACATGCGCGGGGCGGTGCGGCTGGCCTCGCTGATGGACATCGACACCATCTACGTATGGACGCACGATTCGATCGGCCTGGGCGAAGACGGACCGACCCACCAGCCGATCGAGCACCTCGCGGCACTGCGGGCGATTCCGAACCTGTCGGTGGTGCGACCGGCCGATGCCAACGAAACGGCCTACGCGTGGCGGACGATCCTGGCCCGCGGTAACGGAAGCGGACCGGTCGGGTTGATCCTGACCCGCCAGGGCGTGCCGGTCCTCGAGGGCACCAACATCGAGGGCGTCGCCCGCGGTGGCTATGTGCTCAGTGACGAGGGCGGCGACGAACCCGACGTCGTTCTGATCGCCACCGGCTCCGAGGTCCAGCTTGCGGTCGACGCCGCAAAGCTGTTGGCAGACAAGGACATCCTCGCTCGGGTCGTGTCGATGCCCTGTGTCGAATGGTTCGAGTCCCAGTCGGCCGAGTACCGCGACAGCGTGCTCCCGCCGTCGGTCTCGGCGCGGGTGGCCGTCGAGGCGGGCATCGCGCAACCGTGGCACAAGCTCGTCGGCGACACCGGGAAGATCGTCTCGATCGAGCACTACGGCGAATCTGCCGACGCCAAGACATTGTTCCGTGAATTCGGCTTCACCGCGGAGGCCGTCGCTGCCGCCGCGGAAGAAGTAGTCGATAACTGAGAAAGGCTGATTGACATGACCCAGAACCCCAACCTCGCCGCGTTGAGCGACGCGGGAGTATCCGTGTGGCTGGACGACTTGTCGCGGGAGCGGCTGCAGTCCGGCAACCTGCAGGAGCTGATCGACACCAAGAGTGTCGTCGGCGTGACCACCAACCCGTCGATCTTCCAGAAGGCGTTCGCCGACGGCGACTCCTATGACGAACAGATCGCCGAGCTGGCCGAACGTGGCGCCGACGTGGATGCCACCATCCGCACCATCACCACCGACGACGTGCGCACCGCGTGCGACGTGCTGCGGCCGCAATGGGAGTCCTCTGACGGCGTGGACGGACGAGTCTCCATCGAGGTGGACCCGCGACTGGCCGCTGAGACCGACAAGACCGCCGCCCAGGCCGTGGAGCTGTGGAAGATCGTCGACCGGCCGAACCTGCTGATCAAGATTCCCGCCACCAAGGCGGGTATCCCGGCCATCACCGCCACACTGGCGGAAGGGATTTCGGTCAACGTCACGTTGATCTTCTCCGTCGAGCGGCACCGCGAGGTGATGGACGCCTACCTGGCCGGCCTGGAGAAGGCCCGCGAGGCCGGACACGACCTGTCCAAGATCCATTCGGTGGCTTCGTTTTTCGTGTCCCGGGTGGACACCGAAATCGACAAGCGGCTGGAAAAGATCGATACCCCTGACGCGCTCGCTTTGCGCGGCCAGGCCGGTGTCGCCAACGCCCGGTTGGCATACGCCGCCTACCAGGAGGTCTTCGACGACGGCGAGCGCTTCCAATCGCTCAAGGCCGACGGCGCCCGGGTGCAGCGGCCGCTGTGGGCGTCGACCGGTGTCAAGAACCCGGACTACTCCGACACCCTCTACGTCACCGAGCTGGTCGCGCCGTACACGGTGAACACCATGCCGGAGAAGACGCTTGAAGCCGTCGCCGACCACGGTGTCGTCACCGGCAACACCATCACCGGTACAGCCGACGCCGCTCAGGGCGTGTTCGACAAACTCTCGGAGATCGGGATCGACCTGACCGACGTGTTCGTGGTCCTGGAGAACGAAGGCGTGGAGAAGTTCGTCGAATCCTGGACCGAGCTACTCGACGAGACACAGAAGCAGCTGAGCTCGCTTGCCAAATGACGCAGGGCGCTGAAGTCTCGCAATGGCGTAACCCGTTGCGGGACAAGGACGATAAGCGGCTACCCAGGATCGCCGGCCCGTGCGCCATGGTGCTTTTCGGCGTCACCGGCGACCTGGCGCACAAGAAAGTGGTGCCCGCGGTCTACGACCTGGCCAACCGCGGCTTGCTGCCGCCGGCCTTCTCGCTGGTCGGCTTCGGCCGCCGCGACTGGGATCACGACGCCTTCGCCCAGGTCATCCACGACGACGTCAAGCAGTACTGCCGCACCCCCTTTCGTCAGGCCATCTGGGAGCGGCTGGCCGAGGGACTGCGATTCGTCTCGGGCGCTTTCGACGACGACGCCGCGTTCGCGCGATTGGCCGAGACGCTCGACAAGCTCGAGGCCGAGCGTGGAATCGGCGGTAACCACGCGTTCTATCTGGCGATCCCGCCCAAGTCGTTCCCGGTGGTGTGCGAGCAGCTGCACAAGTCCGGACTGGCGCGCCCATCTGTGGACCGGTGGAGTCGGGTCGTCATCGAGAAGCCGTTCGGCCACGACCTGAAGAGCGCTTGCGACCTCAACCACGTGGTGAATTCCGTCTTTCCGGAGGAGTCGGTGTTCCGCATCGACCACTATCTCGGCAAGGAGACGGTCCAGAACATCTTGGCGCTGCGCTTCGCCAATCAGCTGTGGGACCCGATCTGGAACGCGCACTACGTCGACCACGTACAGATCACGATGGCCGAGGACATCGGACTGGGCGGACGGGCCGGTTACTACGACGGCATCGGCGCGGCCCGCGACGTCATCCAGAACCACCTCATGCAGCTGTTGGCGCTCACCGCGATGGAGGAGCCGGTCAGCTTCAATGCGCGCGCGTTGCAGGCCGAGAAGATCAAGGTGCTCTCGGCCACCCAACTCGCCCAGCCGATCGAAGAGACCACCAGCCGCGGCCAATATGCGGCCGGCTGGCAGGGCGGCCAGCAGGTGGTGGGACTGCTCGACGAGGACGGCTTCTCGAAGGACTCCAGCACCGAGACCTTCGCGGCGATCACGCTCGAGGTGGACACCCGCCGCTGGGCCGGGGTGCCGTTCTACCTGCGTACCGGAAAACGCTTGGGCCGCAGGGTGACTGAGATCGCTTTGGTTTTCAAACGTGCCCCGCATCTGCCGTTCGATGCCACCATGACCGACGAGCTCGGCACCAACGCGCTCGTCATCCGGGTGCAGCCTGACGAGGGCATCACGTTGCGGTTCGGCTCCAAGGTCCCGGGCTCGATGGAAGTCCGCGATGTGAACATGGACTTCTCCTACGGCTCGGCCTTCGCCGAGGACTCCCCCGAGGCCTACGAACGGCTGATCCTGGACGTGCTGCTGGGTGAGCCGTCGTTGTTCCCGGTGAACGAGGAGGTCGAATTGGCTTGGCAGATACTCGATCCCGTCCTCGAGCGGTGGGCAGAAGACGGAAAGCCCGAGCCTTACGAATCGGGCACCTGGGGCCCCTCCTCGGCGGATGAGATGTTGCGCCGGACCGGCCGGGAATGGCGGCGGCCGTGATAGTCGATCTGCTGGACACCACCACCACCGCGGTCAACAAGAAGCTCGACGCGCTCCGCGAAGAGGCCGGCGTGGTCATGATGGGCCGGGTCGGGACGCTGATCATCAAGTCGGACAACGACACTCTGCTCGAAGAAGCCATCGTGGCCGCCAACGCCGCCAGCCACGAACACCCCAGCCGGGTCCTGGTCGTGGCGGCCGGTGACGCCGACGGCCACGATCCGCGCCTGGATGCTGAGGTTCGAGTCGGCGGCGACGCCGGCGCCGGCGAGGTCGTAGTGCTGCGGCTGTCCGGCCCGCTGTCCGGTCACGCGGCGAGCGTCGTGATCCCCTTCCTGCTTCCCGATATCCCGGTCGTGGTGTGGTGGCCCGATGTCGCTCCTGCGGTTCCCGCTCAGGACCCGTTGGGCAAGTTGGCGATTCGCCGCATCACCGACGCGACCAACACCGACGACCCGCTGTCGGTGATCAAGAGCAGGCTGCCCGGATACACCCCCGGGGACACCGATCTGGCCTGGGCGCGTATCACCTACTGGCGAGCGTTGCTCACCTCCGCGGTCGACCAGAAACCGCACGAGAAGATCGAATCCGCGCTGGTTTCCGGTCTGCGCACCGAACCCTCGCTCGACGTCCTGGCGGGCTGGCTGGCCAGCCGGATCGACGGGCCGGTACGCCGCGAGGTCGGCGAGCTCAAGGTCGAGCTGGAGCGCAAGAGCGAAACCATCACCCTGAGCAGGCCGCAAGAGGGAACGACGGCCACCCTGAGCCGGACCGGCCGCCCGGATGCTCTAGTTCCCTTGGCGCGCAGGGAAACCCGTGAATGCCTGGCCGAAGACATGCGTCGCTTGGACCCCGATGAGGTCTACTTCAGCGCGCTCGAAGGAATCGATAAGGTGCAATACGCGTGAGCACAACCGTTGAAGTCTTCCCGGACGGCGACCACCTGGTCGAGGCGGCGGGCGGCCGGCTCGTCGAGACCATCCACGCCGCCATCGCGGCACGCGGGCGCGCCCTGATCGTGCTGACCGGCGGCGGTAACGGCATCGGACTGCTCAAATATCTGCGTGCCCGGGCAGACCAGATCGACTGGCCGAAGGTGCACCTCTTCTGGGGCGACGAACGCTATGTCCCTTTAGCCGACAGCGAGCGCAACGAGAAGCAGGCCCGAGAGGCCCTGCTCGATCACATCGACATCCCCTCGAGCAACGTGCACCCGATGGCCGCCAGTGACGGCGAATTCGGCAGCGACCTCGCCGCCGCGGCCCTGGCCTACGAACAACTGCTGGCGGCCAACGCCGAACCCGGCGAGCAGGTACCGAATTTCGATGTCCACCTGCTGGGCATGGGACCCGAGGGCCACATCAACTCGCTGTTCCCCGACACCGCGGCGGTGCGCGAGACCACCCGCATGGTGGTGTCCGTCGATGACTCCCCCAAGCCTCCGCCGCAACGAATCACCTTGACGATCCCCGCGATCCGGCGTTCCCGCGAGGTGTGGCTGATGGTCTCGGGAGCCGCCAAGGGCGACGCCGTCGCCGCCGCCATCGGCGGGGCGCAGCCGGTGGATATCCCGGCCGCGGGGGCCGTCGGACTCGAGACGACGCTCTGGCTGCTCGACGAGGACGCCGCCGCCAAACTACCCGCCCGGCCCTAGGGCCCGGCCCGTTCGGGCTTCGGCGTCGGCATAGCCGGCCGCGTACTCCGCCAGTCGGCGCGTCACCTCGCACCCGCAGCCCCGGGTCAGGCCGCCACGCCGGCCACCGTCACAGTGTTGTTTTCGCACATCGAATTCGATGTGCAAAGGTTTTCCCGGGTTCCGTCCCGGTCATAATTACGGACATGGCAGACCGAACGGTGCGCAACGGGCCTGAGCGAAACCGGATCAAGACGCTCACTCAGGCCGCTCTGAACGCCGATAAGACGGTCGAGCAGGTCGAGGACGTCCTCGACAGCCTCGGCAGAACCATGAACGAGCTGAGCAGTTCCCTGACCCGGTTGAACGGCACGGTCGAGCGCCTGGACGGCGGCCTGGACCACCTCGAAGGAACCATGGAAAGCCTCGACGAGCTCGCCAAACGCCTGATCTCGCTGGTGGAGCCCGTGGAGGCGATCGTCAAACGCATCGACTACATCGTGAGCATCGGCGAGACGGTGATGTCGCCGCTGGCGGTGACCGAACACGCGGTACGCGGTGTGGTGGACCGACTGCGGAATCGGCCGGCGCGGTAGGCCGTGACCGGTGCCGACCCGGTGCCCGCACCGCCCTACGCCGACGGCACCGGTCTGCCGTGGGACGTTCCCGTCACCGACGCGGTCGCGGCGATCGCGACGGCCCGCGGCCGCCATGGCGATACCTTCGCCGTGAAAAGCGGCCCCGACCGCTACCTGTTCACCTTTTCGCCCACCGGCGTCGAGTCGTTCTACGCGCTGAGCGAGGAGACCGCGAGCAAAGGCGTCGCCGACTACCTGATGCTGCGGCGCAAGCTGCCCGACGACATCTTTGCCGGGCGGCGCACCCTGCCGAACATGCTGTTTCGCCGCGACGACGTAGCCACCTATCTGGTCAACCTGGACCGCGCGCTCGAGCAGACCACGCACGAGCTGGGATCGGTGGGTTCGTTCGACGTCTTCGATCTGATGCGACGGCTCGGCCACCGGATGGGGCTGGCCTCGTGGGCCGGACCCGGGTCGGCCGACGGCGCGACCTTCGAGCGTCTGGTGCGCGCCTTCGACGCCCTGGACGGCTCCGACGCGTTCGTCCACCCCGATCGGATGGCGGCGGTGGCGGCGACCGACAAACGTGCCGAGCGCGCCGCGCTCGGCGAGATTGCCGACGCCATCGCCGCCGCGGTGCGCAGATTCGACGACGGGGACCGACGGGATCATGACCTCTTCGGCCGGATCGTGGACGCCTGGTCGACGGTGTCGCAGCCTTCCCGGCCGCACGGGATCGCGTTCGACGTCGCGTTGATCCACATCGCGTCCATGTCAAACCTGGCCGCCGCGCTGGGCTGGGCATTGGTCGACCTGCTCGAGCACCCGGCCCAGCTGCAGCGAGTACGGTTGGGCGACAATGCCTTTGCCCAGAGCTGCGCGCTGGAGTCGACGCGTATGGCGCAACGCTCGATCATGTCTCGCAGCGTGCTGTCGCCGGTCTCGCTGAACACCGGGGCCATCACCTACCGGGTGCCGCCGGGCTGGACCATCGCCACCCTGCTCCCGCTGCTCAACACCTCGGCGGCGCCGGGACTACAGCACTGGGACCCCGATCGATGGACTCGCCACCATCTGACCGAAAAGGACGCTCTCCCTTCGCCGATGCTGGTCACCGCCTTCGGGCACGGCAGGCACTCCTGCCCGGCCCAGCCGTTCTCGCTGTCGGCGATGACGGCCGCCATGACTCACCTGCTGGGCGCCTACCGGATGACGCCGCGATGGACGTCACATCCGCAGCCCGTCGCGGCCCAGATCGGTGGTGTAGCACGGGCGGCCGGGCCGTGCCCGGTCGACTATGTGAAGGCCTCGTGACCGCTACATCTTGGTCAGTCGGGCCATCGCGAAGCTGTACAAGCCGTAGGTGACGATGCCCAAGCCGGCGGCGACCAGCAGCACAGGTCCGTATGGTTGGGCGCCCAGCGTCTTGAGGGCGCCGTCCAGCCCGGTGGCCTTCTGCGGTTCCGAGCGAAGCGCGGCGAGGACGACCAGCGCGCCCGCGGCCGCGATCACCACCCCTTTGGCGACGTAGCCGACGACGCCCAGTCGCCGGACCATGTTGCCCGACTTGCCTTTCAGGTCATCGACGAAGTTGCGGCTGGCACCCTTGTAGACGTGGTAGCCGCCCACCGCGACGACGATCACACCGCACAGCACGAGCGCGACGGTGCCGGCGGTGCTCTGCATCAGGCGCGCGCTGATTGTCGAATTCTGCTGGCCGGCAGACTTGCCGGCGCCCCGGGCGAAACCGAGCGTGGAGTACGCGAGTGCGATATAGAGCACGGCGAGTGCGAACGCCTTCGCCCGATCCAGCGCGCCCGACGAGGAGCCGTTCCGATGGTCGCTGGACCGGCCGAGTGCGGCTTCCACGAGCCGCCAAAGGCCGAGCAGCAGCAGCGCGGCAGCGGCGAACCACAGCGCGACGGGGCCTCCCGGTGTGCCCGCCAGGGTGGCCAGCGCGCCGGTTTGATCGGCGGTGCCGCCCTCGCCAAACGCGATCCGGATGGCGAGGTAGCCGACGACCAGGTGCAGCAGTCCGCTCACGACGAATCCGGCGCGGGCCAGCCGCTCGAAGGTCTCGTTCTGGGCTACCCGGGCCGGGATGACAGACGACGATTCGTGCGATGACATCGAGTCAGACTGGGCTCCCACCACTGCCCTATGCCCGTTATCCGCTGTTCCGTAACGCGCTTGCCAGCCCGTTCATCGTCAACAGAATCCCCCGCTGCACCAACTCGTCGTCGTCGCCCGAGCGATACCGACGCAGCAGCTCCACCTGCAGGTGATTCAGCGGCTCCAGGTATGGGAAGCGGTTGAACACCGAACGTGCCAGCGCGGCGTTGTCGGCCAGCAGGTCGTCTTGACCGGTGATCAGCTTGTGCATCGCGATCGTCCGCTGATGCTCGGCGGCGATCTTGTCGAACACCCTGCGCCGCAACGGCTCATCGGCCACCAATTCCGCGTAGCGCGCCGCCAGCCCCAGGTCGCTTTTGGCCAGCACCTGCGCCATGTTGGACAACACACTGCGGAAGAACGGCCACCGTTGATACAGGTCGTGCAGGACGGTGACTCGCTCATCCTCGTCGCCGGCCGCGATCCACTGCTCGAATGCCGACCCGGTGCCGTACCAACCGGGCAGCATCACCCGCGACTGGCTCCACGCCAGCACCCACGGAATGGCGCGCAGATCGGCGATCGATTCGGTGGGCTTGCGCGAGGTCGGACGGCTGCCGATGTTCAGCGACCCGATCTCGCTGACCGGCGTGGAGGCCTTGAAGTACTCGACGAAACCCGGTGTCTCGTGGACCAATTCGGAGTACGCCTGGCGGGCCAGCGTCGCAATCTCGTCGAGCACCGCGTAGGCCGGCTCGGCCTCGTCGCCGAGGCCCTCCACATCCAGCAGCGTCGACTCCAGCGTGGCGGCTACCAGGCTCTCCAGATTCCGTTGCGCCGACAGCGGTTCGGCGTACTTGGCCGCGATCACCTCGCCCTGCTCGGTCAGGCGCAGCGAACCGTTCACCGCACCGGGCGGCTGGGCCAGGATGGCCTGATAGCTGGGGCCGCCGCCGCGGCCGACGGTTCCGCCACGGCCATGAAAGAGCCGCAACCGAATTCCGGTCTTGCGGGCCACCTCGACCAGCGCCAGCTCGGCCCGGTACACCGCCCAGTTCGCGGTCAGATAACCGCCGTCCTTGTTCGAGTCGGAGTAGCCAAGCATCACCTCCTGGCTGTCCCCGCGGGCGGTCACCAACGACCGATAGATCGGCAGCTCCAGCATCGCGTGCAGTATCGCCGCCCCGTTGTGCAGATCGTCGATCGTCTCGAACAGCGGGGAAATGCCTACCGGGCAATAGGGTTCGGGCCCGGAAACATCGAGCAGTCCCGTTTCCTTCAGCAGCAGCGCGGCCTCCAGCACATCCGAGACCGACTGACACATCGAGATGACATAGTTGGGCACCGCCGCCGGACCGTACCGCTTGACGGCGAACGCGGCGGCCTCGACCACACTCAATTCCTGGTGAGCCAGCTCGGACAACTCCGCGCGGTCGCTGAGCAGCGGGCGCCTCGTGGTCAGTTCATCCGCCAGCAGCTCGACTCGCTCGTCTTCGGGCAGCGAACGGTAGTCCGGATGCACCCCGGCCCAGGCCAGCAGCTCGGCGACCACCTCCTCGTGCACATCGGAGTTCTGCCGCATGTCGAGTCCACACAGGTGAAAACCGAAGACGTGCACGCCTTCTCGCAACAGTTCCAGCCGATCCTCGGCCACCAGCGCGCTGCCGTGGGTGCGCAGCGAATCGTCGATGATGTCGAGGTCGGCCCTCAGTTCGTCCGGCGTGGCATACGGTTCCAAGCCCAGATCGAGCAGGTGCCGCGGTTCGTCATCCAGGATCCCGGTGGCCGTCGCACTGAGCCGACCACGAATCACCCGCACGGCCCGCCGATACGGCTCGTCGGCCCTGGCCTGCTCCGGGCAGCTCTGCTCCAGCGCCGTCAATTCCGGTGTGACACTGATCAATCGCGCCGACATCGAGAGCTCCTGCTCGAGATGGGTGAGCTCGGACAGGTAGTGCGCCAGCGCCGTGAACGCGGCGCTGGCGGTGGCCCGCTGCACTACCGCGGCGGTGACGTTCGGGTTCCCGTCGCGGTCACCGCCGATCCACGAGCCCGGCTGCAGGATGGGCGCCGAAAGCAGCTCGGCGCCGGGCCAGCGGGCGCGCAGCGCGGCGCGAAGCCCGGAATTGACCTGCGGGATCACCTCGAACAGCGCGGCCTGGTAATACCGCAGGCCGACGTCGATTTCGTCGGTGATCTGCAGCCGGGACAGCCGGATCAGCGCGGTCTGCCAAAGCGTGAGCACCTGGCGGCGCAGCTCACGCTCGATGCTGCGGCCGTCGCTGGTTTCCCGGTGCCCCTCGGCGTGCAGTCGCATCAGCTCGGTGATCCGGTGCTGCGCAACGAAGACGGTCCGCCGGCGGGTCTCGGTGGGGTGGGCGGTGATTACCGGCGAAACGAGCGCACCCTTGAGCGCCTCGGCCACGGTGGCCGAATCCAGTTCTGCGGAGTCAAGTTTCGCGTAGGTGGCGGCCAGGCTGCTGTCTTGCGGCGGTTCGCCGGCGTCGACGTGGATATGACGCCGGCGCTCGCGGTGGATGTCCTCGGCGACGTTGGCAAGCAGCGCGAAGTGACTGAACGCCCGGATGATCGGGATCGCCAGGTGGATGTCGATGCCGTCGAACATGTGGGAGATCTCGGCCCGGTCGATCTCGGAGCGACGCACCCGGAAGGATTCCACCCGGGCGCGTTCGACCAACTCGAATACCTCGTCGCCGTTCTGCTCGCGCACGGTGTCACCGAGGATCGTGCCGAGCATCCTGATGTCGGCGCGCATCGGTTCGGTCGCCTCGCGACCGACCCTGGTTCGCTGTACGGCACCGATCGGCGCCAGCGCGGCCTCGGGAACGGCCTCGGTGATGGGCTCAGAAACCATGCGATCCAGTATCGGTGCCCACGGCGTTACCCGCTTGCCGAGTGCAGTCGGGTCAGCGGTACTTGATC
This sequence comes from Populus alba x Populus x berolinensis, assembly GCA_029228515.1. NCBI lineage: Eukaryota > Viridiplantae > Streptophyta > Magnoliopsida > Malpighiales > Salicaceae > Populus > Populus alba x Populus x berolinensis. The sequence goes on along the minus strand of JAQIZT010000119.1, from coordinate 25,243 downwards.
TGCAGTGCCATGCCGATGATGCATACCAGCCAGATGCCGACCACGAACACCGTCAGCCGGTCCAGGTTCTTCTCCACCACCGTGGATCCAGACAAGCTGGACTGCACACCACCGCCGAACAGCGTGGACAGGCCGCCACCCTTGGCGCGGTGCAGCAGCACCAGCAGCACCACCAGAATGCTGGTGACGACCAGGGTGATCTGTAGGGCCAAAACCATGACGGACAGCTTACCGGTTGCCGCTCGACCGGCCGTAACCGGCGCTCGGAGCGCTCAGGGCAGCGGGCCGCCGGCGGCGATGGCCGCCAAGGTCGCGAATTGCTCGCCCTCCAGCGACGCTCCCCCGACCAGCCCGCCGTCGACGTCTTCCTGCGCGACGATCTCGCCGACGTTCTTGGCGTTGACCGAGCCGCCGTACAGTACCCGCACGGTGTCGGCGATCTTCGGTGACGCCAGTTGGCCCAACTGCCGTCGGATCGCCCCGCAGACCTCCTGGGCGTCACCGGCGCTGGCCACCCGGCCGGTGCCGATCGCCCAGACCGGCTCGTAGGCGATCACGACCTGACCGATCTGCTCGGCCGACAGGCCGGTCAGCGACTCACGCACCTGCTTCTCGCAGTGGCTGACGTGCTCGCCGGCCTCCCGGATGTCGAGATGCTCGCCGACGCACACGATCGGGGTCAGGCCGTTCCTGAGCGCGGCGGCGGCCTTGGCGGCCACCAGCGCGTCGTCCTCGTTGTGGTAGGTGCGCCGCTCCGAATGGCCGACGACCACGAAGGTGCAACCCAGCTTGGCCAGGAAAGTGCCGCTGATGTCGCCGGTGTAGGCGCCGGAGTCGTGCTGCGACAAGTCCTGGGCGCCGTAGGTCAACCGCAGCTTGTCGCCGTCGACCAGGGTCTGCACGCTGCGCAGGTTGGTGAACGGCGGCAGCACGGTGACATCGACCTTGTCGAAGTACTTGTCCGGCAACGCAAATGCGATCTTCTGCACCAGCGCGATAGCCTCGAAGTGATTGAGGTTCATCTTCCAGTTGCCGGCGATCAGGGGCTTACGGCTCACGAGTCTCCTCCGCTCGGCTGGGGACGCCCCAACACCTCGATGCCGGGCAACTCCTTGCCCTCCAGGTATTCCAGCGATGCGCCGCCGCCGGTGGAGATGTGCGAGAAGGCGTCCTCGGGGATTTTCAGCGCGCGCACCGCCGCGGCGGAATCGCCACCGCCCACCACGCTGAACGCACCCTTGCCGGTGGCCGCGACGATCGCGTCGGCCACACCCTTGGTGCCGGCGGCGTAGGCGGGGAATTCGAACACTCCCATCGGGCCATTCCAGAACACGGTCTCGGCATTGGACAGCAATGTGGCGAACCGCTTCACCGAACCCGGGCCGATATCCAGACCCATCAGATCGTCCGGAATGGCATTGGCGGCCACGAATTGTGGTGGCGAATCGGCGCTGAAGTTCTCGGTCACCACGATGTCGCCGGGCAGTCGCAACACGTCGGCGTAGGTGTCCAGCAGGCCGCGGCAAGTTTCGATCATATGCTCTTCAAGCAGCGATTTGCCTACCGAAAAGCCCTGCGCGGCAAGAAAAGTGAAGCACATCCCGCCGCCGATCACGATGCTGTCGGCCTTGGTCGCGAGCGACTCGATGACGCCGAGTTTGTCCGACACCTTCGACCCGCCGAGCACCACCGCGTAGGGACGCTTGGTCGAGCTGCATAACCGCTCCAGCACCTCGATCTCGTCGGCCACCAGCGTGCCGGCATAGTGCGGGAGCAGCGTGGCGATGTCGTACACCGAGGCCTGCTTGCGGTGCACCACGCCGAAGCCATCGGAGACGAAAGCCCCTCCCGGCCAAACTAATTCGGCCAGCTGCTTGGCCAACGCCAGCCGCTCGCCGTCGTCCTTGCTGGTCTCGCGCGGATCGAAGCGGATGTTCTCCAGCAACAGAATGTCGCCGTCGGTCAGGCCCTCGGCGCGCGCCAGCGCATCCGTTCCGACGACTCGGGTGTTATCGAAGCCCGCCAGCTGCACGTGCCGGCCCAGCTGCTCGCCGAGCGCCGCGGCGACCGGCGCCAGCGACAGCTTCGGGTCGGGCCCGTCCTTCGGGCGCCCCAGGTGCGCGGTCACCACCACCTTGGCGCCGCCATCCAGCAGTGTCTTCAGCGTCGGGACCGACGCGGTGATCCGGCCCTGGTCGGTGATTTCACCGGCATCGTTGAGCGGGACATTGAGGTCGGAGCGCACCAGCACGGCACGACCCGAAACACCCTCGGACAGAAGGTCTTCGAGGTTTGGGACGCTCACGGTCTACAGCGACTTGCCGACCAGCGAGACCAGGTCGACGAGTCGGTTGGAGTAACCCCACTCGTTGTCGTACCACGACACGATCTTGGCCTGGTTGTCGATCACCTTCGTCAAGCCCGAGTCGAAGATCGAGCTGTGCGGGTCGGTGACGATGTCACTGGACACGATCGGCGCGTCGTAGTACTTGAGGATGCCCTTGAGCGGCCCCTCGGCGGCGGCCTTCATTGCGGCGTTGATCTCGTCGGCACTGGCGGACTTGGCCAGCTCGGCGGTCAGGTCGGTGACCGAACCGGTGGGGATCGGCACCCGCAGCGCGTACCCGTCGAGCTTGCCCTTCAGTTCCGGCAGGACCAGCCCGATGGCCTTGGCCGCGCCGGTGGAGGTCGGCACGATGTTCAGCGCGGCGGCACGAGCGCGGCGCAGGTCCTTGTGCGGGCCGTCCTGCAGGTTCTGGTCCTGGGTGTAGGCGTGGATCGTGGTCATCAGACCCTTGACGATGCCGAACTCGTCGTTGAGGACCTTGGCGATCGGTCCGAGGCAGTTCGTGGTGCACGACGCGTTGGAGATGATGTTCTGGCTGCCGTCGTACTTGTCGTCGTTGACGCCCAGCACGATGGTGATGTCCTCGTCGGTCGCGGGGGCCGAGATGATCACCTTCTTGGCGCCGGCGTCCAGGTGGCCCTTGGCCTTGGCCGCGTTGGTGAAGATCCCGGTGGACTCGACGACGACGTCGACCCCCAGGTCACCCCACGGCAGGGCGGCCGGACCCTCACGGACCTCGAGCGCCTTGATCTTCGCCGGGCCGACCACGATGGTGTCCTCACCTTCGAGGGTGACGTCGTGGGGCAGCCGGCCCAGGATGGAGTCGAATTTCAGCAGATGCGCCAGGCTGGCGTTGTCGGTGAGGTCGTTGACGGCGATCACCTCGATGTCGGCGCCGCCCTGCTCCCGCTGGGCAAGCAACGCCCGGTAGAAATTGCGTCCGATTCGACCGAAGCCGTTGATACCTACTCGGACTGTCACTTGTGTCTCCCTCGGTAAGTCTGGTGTTGAACCCCTGGGCGTCAGCCTAGATCAGTAGTGGCAACGGTTGCTGAACTGGTAACAGTCCCGAACCCGCGACGGCCAAACGCCGAGTTAGAAGCCGGCCGGGGCCGGCGCCACGATTGAGGTCGGTGATCGCGGCCCTAGCGGACCGCGAGCCGCGGTCCCGGCGGAAGGTCAGCTGTGGGCTGCACCACAAATCGGCGCTGCAGGTTCTCGATCAGGCTGTCGAGCGCCTTACGCTCCTGCTCCTCGATGCGCGCGGTGCGCCGAAAGACACCCGCGCTTTCGACGTCACGTCGGGCTTCGGCGACGGCAATCGCCTTGTGGTAGCCCTCGATCCGTTGGTCGATCAGGCGGCGGTTCTGGGTCAGCAGACGCAGAAAATAGTCGGCCTGGCGCTGATCCGCCGTGTCGGCCACCACCGTTGCGCGATCCAGAGCACCGACAGTCCGGCCCGGGGTCACAGCGGACCCCGTTTGACGGACATGACCCGGGCCGGGACGGACTGCGGCGCCGCGAGAGTGGTGGCCGCGACGGTCACGAGCACCACTCGAGCTGTGCGCGTCTGACGAGCGTGCATCACGCTCGTCAGACAAACCAGCGAAGTCCATCTCTTCTTCTCTCAACCGGCAGTTCAGTGTTTAGAGCGGTAACCATAACCCCCCGAATCCGGCCAGCGCCATATCCTTCGGCGACGAAGCCTAGGTCGCTTTTGGTAGCACGGCATAAACGCCAGGTCAACCGCTGCGAGGCGGTGACTACTTCGGCGGCTCAGAGCTGGTGGCTCCTAAGGACATTCGTGGGCCATGTGCAATAACGCCGGGGCCATCCACCGACAGGCCTCCAGCGCGATCTGCACCCGCAACATCGCGTCGGGGTCGCCGAGACGGTGCCCGCACAGGTTCATGGCCCGCGTCACGGCTTCCTGAATGATGTTGGGGGGCAACTGCATTACCTCAGCAGTCACGACGTGATCCCGGTTTCTGGAGAGAAATTCGCGCAACGTTTCGCGCAACCATCCGGTGCGCTCATCGTCGCGGCCGAGCTCGCCGAGCACATCGATGACAAAGGAGCGCAGCTCGTCCAAGTCGCCTGCCATCAACGCAATTGGCGCGATCTCGCTGTAGAAAACCACCCGGGCATCCGATCGGCCTCGGCCGGCAAAAGCGACCGCCTTCACCCGCTCCGCCTGTTTCAGCGATGCGCGGAATCCGCTTTGCCCTTCTTCCACCCGTCCAAGTGCCAGTCCGGCCCGAACTCCCGCGGACTCGAAAGCCGTTCGCACCCGGAACTGGTCGATCTCCGGTTTGCCAGAACCGTCGAGCGCAAACCACAACCGGGCCTCGCGCTGGTGCGTCGGCACCAGCAACGTGCCGTTCACCGCGCCCACCGCGGCGGCGACCGCGTGTCGCACCCGATCGAACGACGCCACCACGTCCAGGGCCGGCACGAGCTCGTCGACCCACAACGCCGCGGCGATGTGCACGCCGTCCAGCGGATAGGTCAACACGCTGTCGGCCACCTGCGCGGCGACCGGGATGTTGTCGCGCGCCTCATCGGCCGACAGCGGCGGCCGGCCACCCCCGTCAGCGACACATTCGTCGCGCTCCAGCTCATAGGAGACCGTCAGCTGGTCGGCCACCGCGTCGACAAAGCTCGCCGAGCGAGACACCAGGTCGACGATCGTCGGCACCTGCAGCGCCGGCTCCACCAGGGCCACGAACCGGATCGCCGCCTCCAGGAAACGCGAGTGCACGATGCGGTGCGCCCGCACCAGCACCGACAGCGGAACGTCACGCCGCGCGGCGGCACGCACGTAGGCGACCGACGCCGCCGGGGCTTCGAACCACTCGGCCGTCGCACCCTGGGCCAAGAACCCGATACCGGCGACCACGCTGTCGGTGAGGCTGGCCCGCCACAGCTCCAGCATGGCGGCGTCGTAGTTGAGGTCGCGGTTTTCGGCCTTGATCTCTTCGAAGACCTCGGCGATGAAGTCATCGCGGATGCGGTCCATCTCCCGGGCGATCACCGACATCGGGTCCGCAATGACGTCGACCATGCCGGCCACCTTCCATCCCGTTGGGCCCCGCCCACCACTGTGCGCGACCGGGACTCCGAAGGTAAGAGTGTTTGCCTGTTAGCCATCCAATCCAAAGCCCTAGCTACCATCTAGGGACTCAACGCGGGAACTCTCGAGCGACGCCAAAGGGGGCATCGGTGAGCGAAGTGGGCGCTGGCGACAGTGACGACCCCGAGATCGGCAAATTCGACCCCGGCCTGACTCAGCGCCTGATGGCGGTGATGCGCCCGGTTTTGAAGAGGTATTTCCGGTCCGAGGTGCACGGCCTGGACTCCTTCCCACCGGGTGGAGCGCTGGTGGTCGGCAACCACTCCGGCGGGATGTTCCCGATGGATGTCCCGATCTTCAGCGTCGACTTCTACGAGAAATTCGGGTACGACCGGCCGGTCTACACGCTGAGCCACGACATCTTGTTCCTGGGCGTGACCGGCGGGCTGTTCCGGCGCACCGGCTACATCCGGGCCAACCGGGAGAACGCCGCCAAAGCGTTGCGGTCCGGTGGCGTGGTGGTCGTCTTTCCCGGCGGTGACTACGACGCCTACCGGCCGACCGCGTCGGAGAACGTCATCGACTTCAACGGCCGCAAGGGATATGTCCGCACCGCGATCGAAGCCGGCGTGCCGATCGTTCCCGCGGTGTCCATCGGCGGCCAGGAGACCCAGCTCTACCTGACCCGCGGCACCTGGCTGGCCGAGCGACTGGGGATCAAGCGGCTGCTGCGCAGCGCCATCCTGCCGGTCTCGTTCGGCTTCCCGTTCGGGTTCAGCGCCGTCGTGCCGCCGAATGTGCCGTTGCCCACCAAGATCGTCACGCAGGTGCTGGAGCCCATCGACATTGCCGCGCAGTTCGGCGAGGACCCCGACATCGACGCGGTCGACGAGCACGTGCGCTCGGTGATGCAGGAAGCCCTCAAAGACCTCGCCGCCAAGCGCCGTTTCCCGATTCTGGGCTGAGCCATGCCATCTCCTTTGGACCAGGCCCGCGGCGTCTTGGGCGTCTTGGCGACGTTGCAACGCGCCCGAATGATCGCGCCGATGCGGCCCGACCGCTACCTGAAGATGGCCGCGGCGATGCGTCGCGAGGGCATGAGCATGACCGTCGGTTTCGCCGGCGCCGCCCAGCGCTGCCCGGACCGCCCCGCCGTGATCGACGAACTCGGCACGCTGACCTGGCGGCAGCTAGACGAGCGGATCAACGCACTGGCCGCCGCGCTGCAGGCCCTGCCGTCGGGCCAGCCGCAGGTGATCGGGATCATGTGCCGAAATCACCGCGGCTTCATCGAGGCGTTGGTGGCCGCGAACCGGATCGGCTCCGACGTCGTGCTGCTCAACACGTCGTTCGCCGGCCCGGCGATGGCCGAGGTGGTCAACCGCGAGGGCGTCGACGCCGCCATCTACGACGAGGAGTTCACCGCGACGGTGGACCGCGCGCTGGCCGGCAAGCCCGACGCCACCCGCATCGTGGCTTGGAGCGAAGGGTCGCACGACCTGACGGTCGAGAAGCTCATCGCCGGTCACCTGGGCGAGCGCCCCGAGCGCACCGGCGGCAAGGGCAAGATGATTCTGCTGACCTCCGGTACCACCGGAAGTCCCAAGGGCGCCAAGCAATCTGGCGGCGGCGCCGGCATCGGCACACTCAAGGCGATCCTGGACCGCACGCCATGGCGCGCGGAGGAGACGATCGTGATCGTGGCGCCGATGTTCCACGCGTGGGGTTTCTCGCAGCTGATCTTCGCCGCGTCGATGGCCTGCACGATCGTCACCCGGCGCAAGTTCGACCCCGAGGCCACGCTGGAGCTCGTCGATCGCCACCAGGCGACCGGCCTGGCCGTGGTTCCGGTGATGTTCGACCGCATCATGGAACTGCCCGAGGATGTCCGAAATCGCTATAGCGGCAAGTCATTACGTTTTGCAGCGGCGTCCGGATCGCGAATGCGACCCGACGTGGTCATCGCGTTCATGGACCAGTTCGGCGACGTGATCTACAACAACTACAACGCGACCGAGGCGGGCATGATCGCGACGGCCACACCGGCGGATCTGCGGGCCGCTCCCGACACCGCGGGCAGGCCGGCCGGCGGAACCGAAATCCGGATCCTGGACCCGGAATTCAACGAGCTGCCCACCGGCGAGGTCGGCACCATCTACGTGCGCAACGACACCCAATTCGACGGTTACACGTCCGGCAAGACGAAGGATTTCCACGCCGGCTTCATGTCGTCGGGCGACGTCGGCTATCTCGACGAGGCCGGACGGCTGTTCGTCGTCGGCCGCGACGACGAGATGATCGTGTCCGGCGGCGAGAACATCTACCCGATCGAGGTGGAGAAAACGCTTGCCGCGCACCCGGAAGTGACCGAGGCCGCGGTGATCGGCGTGGACGACGAGCAGTACGGCCAGCGACTGGCGGCGTTCGTGGTGCTGAGCCCCGGCTCGGCCGCCACGCCCGAGACGCTCAAACAACACGTTCGCGACAACCTCGCGAACTACAAAGTGCCGCGCGAAATTTCGGTTCTCGACGAGCTGCCCCGCGGCAGCACCGGCAAAATCGTGCGGGCCGAACTGCAATCACGGGTGGGGGGCTGATGCGCGTCTTCAAAAGAAGGCCGCTGTTGCGCGCGGCAGTCGAACTGCTCAACGCCGCCAACGGATTACATCCGGTCAGCCGCAATCCCTACACCTCGGTCGCGGTGTTCTGGTTCGGCTGGCCGACCTCGGAGGTGCCCGGCGTCTACGCCGGCGCCTCCATGCTGGATGCGGCGCGGCGTGCCCGCCGCGGTGACTTCGCCGGACCGAAAGGCAAAGCGGCGCTGGCGATGACGGCCGCATCCTGGGCGATCTTGGCAGTGATCGGTTACCGGGGTGCCACGACGCCGGGCCCGGTGCTGGAATCGTGCCTGACCGAACAGCTCGGCGCCGACTACGCCGAAGAACTCAAAGCGTTGCCCGCCGAGCCGACGCGCCGGGGCCGGCGCAACCCACCCCTGCGCACCACCGGGGCGCGGCGTCGCTTCGTCGAGAAAGAGAACATCGTGAGCTACGGCCCGCACGGGCGCTCCAACCTGGCCGACGTCTGGCGCCGCCGCGACCTGCCTCGCGACGGCAAGGCGCCGGTGCTGCTGCAGGTGCCCGGCGGCGCGTGGATGATCGGGTGGCGCCGTCCGCAGGCGTATCCCTTGATGAGTCACCTGGTTTCGCGCGGCTGGATCTGCGTCTCGATGAACTACCGCGTCGCTCCGCGGCACACATGGCCCGACCATATCGTCGACGTCAAGCGCGCATTGGCGTGGGTCAAGGAGAACATCGCGGCCTATGGCGGCGACCCGAATTTCGTTGCCATCAGCGGTGGTTCGGCCGGCGGCCATCTGACGGCGCTAGCGGCGCTGACTCCAAACGATCCCAAGTTCCAGCCCGGCTTCGAAGATGCCGACACGTCGGTGGCGGCGGCCGTGCCGTTCTATGGCCGTTACGACTGGTATTCCACCGAGGAGCCGGGGCGCGCCGAGTTCATCGAGGTGCTGGAAAGATTAGTGGTCAAGCGGAAACTCAGCACCCATTCGCACATCTATTTGGATGCGTCACCGATTCGGTACGTACGGGCCGACGCACCACCGTTTTTCGTGCTGCACGGCACCGACGACTCACTCATCCCGGTGGTCGAATCGCGCGAATTCGTCGAGGAGCTACGGGCGGTGTCGAAGTCACCCGTCGCCTATGCCGAATTACCCAACGCCCAGCACGCTTTCGACATCTTCGGTTCCCCGCGGGCGCACAAATCGGCCGAGGCCGTCGCGCGATTCTTGTCCTGGGTGTACGCGACGACCTACCTAACCCGCGACTAGCCGCGGTCGATCGATTTCTCGAGTTCGGTCAGCGCCGGTTCGATCGCATCGGCCATGTCGTCGATATCGTTGGCCACCTCCGGCGTCGTGACGAAACCGAAGTCCAGATAGTCCGTATAGGAGAAGCAGGTGATGTTGAGCGCGATATCCATCACCGGCGGGCCGAGCGGCACCAGCGATTGCAGCTTCGCACCGGCCATGTACAGCGGCATCGGCGGACCCGGAACGTTGGACACCACCAGGTTGAGCGGGGCCAGGTTCCGTGACAGGCCGGTCGCGGTGTATGCCCGGGCGGCCAGCTGCAGCAGGCCGGGCGGGGTCGTCTCGGTGAGCCCCATGATCTGATGCGCCGACAGCGCCTTCGCCATTTCCTTGGCGCTCTGCGTGCTTTCGTGGATGGCCCGCAGCCGCTCGGCGGGATCGTCGATGTCGGTGGCCAGCGACGCCGTCATCGAGCTGATCTGGTTGCCGACGTCGTCCTTGTTGTCGTCGGTGCGGGTGGAGACCGGGATCTGCGCGATCAGCGGCTTGGCCGGCAGCTCACCGCGTTTCTGTAGGTATTCGCGGGCCGCGCCGGCCACCAGTGCCAGCACGACGTCGTTGAGCTTGACGCCGTAGGCATCCTTGACGGCCTTGGCGCGGGCCAGCTCGACGCGGCATCCGGTCACCCGCCGGTGCGGCGAGACCGGGGCGTTGAACCGGGTTTTGGGTGCCTCGAAGAAGCGCGGCGGCCGGCTGGTGAGACCCAGCGCGGCGACCTGCTGGCGCACCGTCTGCTCCACCAGCCGGGCAATGCGGAACGGCGTCTTGACGCCGACGTTGATCAGCGCGCCCACCGCGCGCCGCTCGATCCCCGGAATCTTGTGTCCCACCAGCGAGCCCACCGTCTCCTGTTGCGGCGGACGGGGTTCCGGCGTGACGTCCAACAGAATTTCGCCCAGCCCGGCTCCAGACACCCCGTCGACGATCGCGTGATGCATCTTGGTCAGCGTCGCGATCCGGCCGCCCTCGACGCCCTCGATCACCCAGAGCTCCCACAGCGGCCGCGCCCGGTCCAGCTTGTAGGACATCAGCCGGCCGACCAGCTCCTCGAGCTCTTTGCGTCCGCCGGGCCCGGGAACGCCGATGCGGCGAATGTGGTAGTCGACGTCGAGGTCCGCGTCTTCGACGAACCACGGCCGGTCCAGCCCGAGCGGCGCCCCGGTGACCCGCCACCGCAACTGCGGCAGCTCCGGCAACCGCTCGACCAACAGGTCCCGAAGTCGCTGAAAGCTGTATTCCGGCGCGTCACTGGGATCGCAGAGCGCCAGTGCACCGACATGCATGTGCCAGCCCGCAGTTTCTGCAGACCAAAACGCCGCATCAACGCTCGAAAGCCGCTTCATGCGATGACCGTAGTCCTCGCCGGCAAATCAAGTCGAGCAATCCGCAACAATCCCACCACGCGCCCCCGTATCTTTCCCCCGGGCCCCAAGCCCCCGTCCCCCTCGCCGCTTCGCGGCTGGGGGTACCCCCATGGCCGTCAGGCGTCCTCCAACAGGTCAGGCGTCACGGCCGACTCGGTGTCGGGGATGCCTTCGACCTTCGCCTTGCGGTCGGCCATCGACAGCAGTCGCCGAATGCGGCCCGCCACAGCATCTTTGGTCATCGGGGGGTCGGCGAGCCGGCCCAGCTCCTCCAGCGAGGCCTGCCGGTGCTCGACGCGCAGCTTGCCCGCCGAGGCCAGATGGCCCGGAACGGTGTCGCCCAGGATCTCCAGCGCCCGTTCCACCCGGGCCGCCGCTGCGACCGCGGCCCGTGCCGAGCGGCGCAGGTTGGCGTCGTCGAAGTTGGCCAGCCGGTTGGCGGTCGCCCGCACCTCGCGGCGCATCCGGCGTTCCTCCCACACCAGCCGGGTGTCCTGGGCGCCCATCCGGGTCAGCAGCGCGCCGATCGCCTCGCCGTCGCGCACCACCACCCGATCGGCACCGCGCACCTCGCGGGCCTTGGCGCTGACGCCGAGCCGGCGCGCCGCGCCCACCAACGCCAGCGCCGCCTCCGGGCCGGGGCAGCTGACCTCCAGCGCGGACGAGCGTCCGGGCTCGGTCAGCGATCCGTGTGCCAAAAAGGCACCGCGCCACGCGGCTTCGGCGTCCCCGATGCTGCCACCGACCACCTGGGCCGGCAGCCCCCGCACCGGACGCCCCCGCATGTCGAGCAGCCCGGTCTGACGGGCCAACGCCTCGCCGTCGTTGGCCACCCGCAGCACGTACCGGGTGCTCTTGCGAATTCCGCTGGCCGACAACACATGCACGACCGCGTTGTAGCCGTAGAGGTCGAAGATGTCCTTGCGCAGCCGGCGGGCGATGTTGCCCAGGTCCACCTCGGCCTCGACGACCACCCGGCCACCCACGATGTGCAACCCACCGGCGAAGCGCAGCAAGGAGGTGACCTCGGCTCGGCGCGCGCTGACCGATTTCACTACCAAGCGGCTCAACTCGTCCTTGACTTCGGTCGTCATCGCCACGCGTCGTCACCCCTTGGTCCGCTGCCCGCTGGTCCGTTCACGCCCGTCGTTGAACTTTCACCGTCGACCCGAATCTCTGCGGTGGCCTTCGCCGAAGGCGCTGCCGGACCCGTGCGGCCCGTTCGGACCCCGTCCAGGGCCGCCGCAAGCTTGCCCGGATCATGTAAAGGTGTACCAGGTCGGGACACGTCGGCGAAGTGGACCTCGGCCTTCAGCAGGGTCGCGGTGCGGCGCAGTTGCTCGCGTTCGCGCTCACTGGGCACCCGATCGGCGTCGATGATGATGTCGTTGACGGTGAACCCGGGGGCGTGCTGGGCCAATACGTGCAGATGGCGCTCCACCGAGAACCCGGCCGTCTCCCCCGGTTCGGCCACCAGGTTCAGCACCAGGGCGCGGCGGGCCGAGGTGGCGCGCAGCGCCGCGACCAGCTCCGGAACCAGCACGTGCGGGATCACGCTGGTGAACCAGGATCCGGGCCCCAGCACCACCAAGTCGGCGGCCATGATCGCGTCCACGGCCTGCCGGGTCGCCGGCGGGTCCGGCGGAAGCAGCCGCACGCGACGCACCTTGCCCGGTGTGGTCGCGATGGCGACCTGACCGCGAATCACCCGGAACATCCGCGGGTCGGCCTCTAGGCCGGAGACGTCGGCCTCGATCTGCAGCGCGATCGGGCACATCGGCAACACCCGGCCCTTGACGCCGAGGATGCGGCCCAGCTCGTCGAGGGCCGCGACCGGATCGGCCAGCACCTCGGACAGGCCGGCCAGCATCAGGTTGCCGATCGGATGGCCGGCCAGGGCCCCGCTGCCGCCGAATCGATGTTGCATGATAGTCGCCCACAGCCGCCCATACGGACTGTCAGATGCCAACGCCGCCAACGCCATTCGCAGATCGCCCGGCGGCACCACGTCCAATTCACTGCGCAGCCGACCCGAGGAGCCGCCGTCGTCGGCGACGGTCACCACGGCGGTGACGTAGGGGGTCAGCCGGCGCGCCGCGGACAGCGTCGCATACAGGCCGTGTCCGCCGCCCATCGCGACGATGCCCTCGCTTTGTGGTGGGCTCATTCGCGGCCCAGATCCCGGTGCAACACCCGCACCAACAGTTGTGGATCGGTCCGCAGCAACTGCATCAATGCCTCCGCGATCGCGACGCTGCGGTGTTTGCCGCCGGTGCAGCCGATCGCGACCGTCATGTAGCGCTTGCCCTCCCGGCGGTAGCCGTCGACAACCAGAGATAGCAACTGATGGTAGGCGTCGAGAAACTCCGCCGCGCCCGGCTGGTTCACCACGTAGTCACGCACCGCCGGATGTTGCCCGGTGAGTGGCCGCAACTCGTCGACCCAGTGCGGGTTCGGCAGAAAACGCACATCCATCACCATGTCGGCGTCCATCGGCAGGCCGTACTTGAAGCCGAACGACTCGACGGTGACGCTCGTCGTCGCGCTCGTCTCACCACCGAACGCCCGCTCGATGCTTTCCCGCAGGCCCCGCACCGACAGCGTGGAGGTGTCGATGATCAGATCCGCGGTGGCGCGCACCGGCGCGAGCATCCGGCGCTCGGCCGCGATGCCCTCGGCCAGCGTCTGCTGGCCCTGCAACGGGTGGCTGCGGCGGTTCTGTTCGTAGCGGCGCACCAACATGTCGTCGGAGGCCTCCATGAACACCACGCGCGGGTTGATGTTGCGGGTGGCCAATTCGTTGCGCACCTCGTCGAGGTCGCCGGTGAATCCGCGCGATCGCACGTCCATCACGACGGCGAGCTGGGTGATCCGCGAGCCGGCCGCCAGCCCGAAATCCACCATTCGGGTGATCAGCTGGGGCGGCAGGTTGTCGGCGACATACCAGCCGAGGTCCTCGAGCACCTTGGCCGCGGTACCCCGCCCGGCACCCGACAATCCGGTGACCAGAACGACGTCGATCCCGGCGGCGTCACCCGGGTGGGCGTCGCCCCGCTCCGCGCGCACAGATCGCTGCTCGCTGTCGTGACTCGTCATGCCGAGGCTCCGGGTTGCTCGGGTTGCTCGGGTTGCTCGGGTCGTAGCGCCTCGAGGACGGCCGTGGCCGTCGCCACGCCGATACCCGGCACGGCGGTGATCTGGTCGACGGTGGCCTCCTTGAGGCGAGCAATCGATCCGAAGTGAGTGACCAGCGCCTTGCGGCGATGTTCTCCCAATCCTGGCACCGAATCCAGCGCTGAGGCGGTCATTCGCTTGGATCGCTTGCTGCGATGGTAGGCGATCGCGAACCGGTGCGCCTCGTCACGCACCCGCTGCAGCAAATAAAGTCCCTCGCTGTTGCGCGGCATGATGACCGGATCCGGCTCCGCCGGCACCCACACCTCTTCGAGTCGCTTGGCCAGCCCGATCACCGCGACGTCGGTGATGCCAAGCTCCTCGAGCACCGCGCTGGCCGCATTGACCTGCGGCGCGCCGCCGTCGACGACGTACAGATTGGGCGGATAGGCGAACCGGCGTGACTTACCTTCCGGGGAAAGCATATTCGGGTCGCTCTGGTCACTCAGGTGGCGCAGGAAGCGGCGCCGGGTCACCTCGGCGATGGACGCGACGTCGTCGGAGCGCCCCTGCCCGGCGGCTTCCCGGATTCCGAAGTGACGGTAGTCCGACTTGCGCGGCAGGCCGTCCTCGAAAACCACCAGCGAACCCACCACGTCGGTGCCCTGGACATGGCTGATGTCGACACACTCGATCCGCAGCGGCGCGTCGGCCAGCCCCAGCGCGTCCTGAATGTTCTGCAGCGCTGCGGATCTGGCGTTGAAGTCGCCGGCTCGCCTCAGCTTGTGTTGCTGCAGCGCTTCTTTCGCGTTGCGTTGCACGGTCTCCGCCAGTGCCCGCTTGTCGCCGCGACGCGGTACCCGCAGCACGACCCGCGAGCCGCGCAGTCCGGACAACCAGCTGGCCAGCTCCTCGGCGTTGGACGGCAGGCACGGCACCAGCACCTCGCGCGGAACCGGATTGACGGATTCGTCGGCGGCACCGTCCAGTTCCGCCTGGTCGCCGTAGAACTGCGTCAGGAACTGCTCGACCAACTGCTCTTCGCTGGAATCGCCTGGTTCAGCGGACTTTTCAACGATCCAACCGCGCTGACCGCGGACCCGGCCGCCGCGCACGTGGAACACCTGCACCGCCGCCTCGAGCTCGTCGTCGGCGAACGCCACCACGTCGGCGTCGGTGCCGTCACCGAGCACCACGGCCTGCTTCTCCATCGCCCGCTTGAGTGCGCCGATGTCGTCGCGAAGCCGTGCCGCGCGTTCGAAGTCGAGTCGCTCGGCTGCCGCGTGCATTTGCTGTTCCAGCTCGCGGGCAAACCGGTCGGTCTTGCCGGACAGGAAGTCGCAAAAGTCGGTGACGATCTGGCGGTGTTGCTCCTCGCTGACCCTGCCGATGCAGGGGGCCGAGCATTTGTCGATGTAGCCGAGCAGACAGGGACGGTCGATCTGCTTGTGCCGCTTGAATACTCCGCCGGAACAGGTCCGTGCCGGGAACACCCGGGTGAGCAGATCCAGCGTCTCCCGGATCGCCCAGGCGTGCGAGTACGGGCCGAAATAGCGAACCCCCTTGCGGCGCGGGCCTCGATAGACCATCAGCCGGGGAAATTCCTCGTTGAGGGTCACGGCCAGCACCGGGTAGGACTTGTCGTCGCGGTAACGGACATTGAAACGTGGATCGAATTCCTTGATCCAGTTGTATTCCAGCTGCAACGCCTCGACTTCGGTGTTGACCACTGTCCACTCGACCTTGGCCGCGGTGGTCACCATCTGCCGGGTGCGCGGGTGCAGATTGGCGACGTCGGCGAAATATGACGTCAGCCGACTGCGCAGGCTTTTGGCCTTGCCGACGTAGATCACCCGCCCGTGCGAGTCCCGGAATCGGTAGACGCCCGGCTCGACCGGAATGGATCCGGGAGCGGGACGATAAGTGGCGGGATCTGGCACGTATCCAGGCTAGTAGCCGCTAAACGGGGCGCGGCAGATCGGGATCGCGTGGCGGAAATCGATTGCTTTTCGCCCGCCGCGAACGCGCCTGGCGGTTTGGGAGCATCCGGTTCGGGCTAAGCAACCGGTTAGCTTGTGACGCTACAGTGGGTGGCAACAGCTGGAGGGAGCTTACAAATGAGCAAACGACCGTTGGCCGGGCTGGCCGTGGGCGTTGGGTGCCTGGCGTTGTCGTTGAGCGCCGGGGCGGGGATCGCATCGGCGACCCCCGATATCGGCCCGATGGTGAACACGACCTGCACCTATGACCAGGCGATGCGGGCGGTGCACGCGGAAAACCCGATGGCCGCTCAGTACCTGGATCAGTCGCCGCCGAACCAGCAATTCCTGCAGCAGTTCATGGCTTCGACGCCGGACCAGCGGGTGAACCTGCTGAAGGCGATCCAGAACAACCCGGGAGCCGACCAGGCGTTCCCGATCTTCCGGCAGATGATGATCAGCTGCAAGAACTACTGACCTCTGCATCAGGCAGGTCGACTGTCTAGCTGCGCTCGTCGTTTCGCTGCCCAGTCGGCCATGGCAAATCCGGGTTTGGAGTCGCAGGCCGAGAGCAGCAACGCTATGCGCGGGACCACGACCAGCCCGTAATCGCAGGTCCAATCCGGGCGGGTCATGGTCCACACCAGGATCCCGTTCGACGGCGTGCCGAAGGAACCCAGCCGCATCGGCCGAAAATCGCCGAGGGACGAATGGCCGATGGCGTCGCCATGGCACTTCGACACCGCGCCAAAGCCCTTCCACACCACCTCGTGGGAGTTCAACTTCTTGTCGTAGACGTCGACGGATTCGGCGTAGAGCGCCGGGCCACTGAACTTGTATTCGGATTCGGCGTGGTCCGACGAGCGGGACGGGCGCAGCGGCGAATCCTTGAACAGCAGCGCCGCGGAACACTCGGGCGGCTGCACGCTGGTGAAGTAGGTGTCGCCCACCGGAACCCCACTCGCCACACCGAACGGCGTGGTGTCGCCGTCCTGCAGCAGCAGGTCGCGCGCCGGAATCCCCGTGGGCGACGGGGAGGCGGACGTCGGACCGCCGGGCGCGGATTGCTCGGGAGCCCGAATCGCACGGCCGCCGACCGAGGTGGTGCACGCGCACATCGTGATCGCGATCAGCAACGATCCGACGGCCCCCCGCAGTTGACGTGCCATCGGGCGATCCTACGACAATGTCGTCGCTCTCGTTGTTCAGTGCGCGCGCAGGTCGGGCCGATAGCGCGCCAGCAGCGACCGCACCGAATCCATCGCGTCCACGGCCCGTTCCTTGTCGACGGCCTGGATCGCCATCACCGGAATGTACTCGTCGTCGGGCAAGTCGATATGAGCCCAGCGACTACCGGCCGGAAACGAAACGCCGACCAGCTCTGACCATGCAACTAGCCTGTCTCCCAATAGGTTTCGCACCGACAGCCCGGCGGGCCCGACGCGCAACCGGGGCCGGGTGAACAAGAGTATGAGGGCGGCGATGACCAGCCCCAGCACCGCCATCGCGACTTGGTCGGCGGTTTGGAAGACCACCCCGCTGGAGCCCATCTTGAGCAGCAGGCCACCAGCAATGTGCGCTACCGCGACCAAAAATGCTGCGCCGTAGGCAAATAGCGGTGTCCAATGCGGACGTAGTTCGACATCCCATCCCTCGCGGGCCGACAGTCGGTTCACGACCGAGCGCGCAGGTCACGCAACGTCAGCGCGGCGGTCAGCGCGGCCCCAGCCGCCTGAGCGCCCTTGTCCTCCGCCGACGTCGGCAGCCCGGCCCGGTCCAGGGCCTGATCCTCGGTGTTGGTGGTGAGTACACCGTTGCCGACCGGCGTGGCGGCGTCCAGCGACACGCGGGTCAAACCCTGGGTTACCGCATCGCAGACGTACTCGAAATGTGGTGTGGCGCCACGGATCACGACACCGAGGGCGACGACGGCATCGTGGTTGCGGGCCAGCTCCTGAGCCACCACCGGAAGTTCCACGGCCCCGTGCACCCGGACCACCGTCGGATTGCCGACGCCCGAGTCCGCGGCCACCTTGCGGGCGCCGGCGAGCAGCGCGTCGCAGATGGGTCCGTGCCACGAGCTGGCCACGATACCGAGGCGAAGATCGGAGGCGTCGAGTGCTTTGACTTCCGGTTCGCCGCCTCCACTCACAAAGCACCACCGAATTCGCCTGGCAGATGGACGGATTCGTGGAAATCGTCCAGCCCGACCAAATCGTGTCCCATCCTGTCCCGTTTAGTCATCAGGTAGCGGATGTTCTCCGCGTTGGCCCGCACCGGCAGGGAGACGCGCTCGATGATATGCAGCCCATAGCCGTCCAGCCCGACCCGCTTGGCCGGATTGTTGGTCAGCAGCCGCATCGAGCGGACTCCGAGGTCCGAGAGAATCTGTGCACCGATTCCGTAATCCCGTGCGTCGGCCGGTAATCCAAGCTTGAGATTGGCGTCCACGGTGTCGTCGCCGGCGTCCTGCAGCTGGTAGGCCTGCAGCTTGTGCATCAGGCCGATGCCGCGGCCCTCGTGACCGCGCATGTAGAGCACGACGCCGCGCCCCTCTCGCGCGACCATGGCCATCGCCGCGTCGAGCTGGGGTCCGCAATCGCACCGCCGTGAGCCGAACACGTCACCGGTCAGGCACTCGGAGTGCACCCGCACCAGCACGTCGTCGCCCTCGCCGCTCGGTCCGGCGATGTCACCGCGCACCAGCGCGACGTGTTCGACTTCCTCGTAAATGCTCGCGTACCCGATGGCGCGGAACTCACCGTGCCGGGTCGGGATGCGGGCCTCGGCGATGCGCTCGATGTGCTTTTCGTGCTTGCGTCGCCACTCGATGATGTCGGCGATGGTGATCAGCGCGAGATCGTGTTCGTCGGCGAAGACCCGCAGCTCGTCGGTCTGGGCCATCGAGCCCTCGTCCTTCTGGCTGACGATCTCGCAGATGGCACCGGCGGGTTGCAGGCCCGCCATCCGGGCCAGGTCGACGGCGGCCTCGGTGTGGCCGGGCCGGCGCAGCACGCCGCCGTCCTTGGCGCGCAACGGAACCACGTGGCCGGGGCGGGTGAAGTCGTCGGCCACGCTGGCGGGGTCGGCCAGCAACCGCATGGTGGTGGCACGGTCGGACGCCGAGATTCCGGTGCCCACACCCAGTCGTGCGTCGACGGTGACCGTGTAGGCGGTTCCGTGCTTGTCCTGGTTCACCGCGTACATCGGCAGCAGGCCCAGCTTGTCGCAGATCGCGCCGTCCAGCGGGACGCACAGGTAGCCCGAGGTGTAGCGCACCATGAACGCCACCATCTCCGGCGTCGCCTTCTCGGCGGCGAAGATCAGGTCGCCCTCGTTCTCACGTTCCTCGTCATCGATGACGACGACGGCCTTACCGGCCGCAATGTCGGCAACCGCCCTCTCGACGGAGTCCAACCTCGTCATCTGTGCTGCCTTGCTGTCGTGCCGAGCAACACGCGAAGCCCGCGCATTGCTTCAAGTATGAACCACGCGGGGCACCGCATTATTGCCCCTTCATCGGGACCACAAAGATAGTGACGTCGTGCATTCGCGCGACGTTCGGGCCGACCGCGACGAACAGGCACCCGCGTGCCTGCGTGTACCGGGGTTCGGCCTTGTCAGCACCCATTCTGACCAGCGGCGACCGCATATCGGCGTGCCTCGGGGACAAGGCGCGTCGTGGCGATTCTCACCAGAATGTTGAGCGCACGAAGATCAATATGCCCGCACGGTCTAGAAGGGGCGTGGAGTGTGCATTCATGGCTTTCGGTGCGCGCTGGCGGCGGGATGTCTCGGCGTGTCGCCGCCGTGAGTGCGCACTCGACGCCGTCAGTGCGCACGGCCGGACAGCGGCCTGCGTCAGAACTGCTAGACGGTGCGCCTCATCGGCATCTGGATGACCACGCCGCCACCACAATCGACCGCATAGTGAGCCAGCCACCGGCCGACCGAACCGCCGGCCTCGATGTAGTGCGTCCACTTGCTGACCGCGGCGGTGGCGGCGGGGTAGCTGGAAAACCGCCCGAGCGACACGTCGCGCCCATCGTCACCGACCAACTCGTAACTCGTGTAGTCGCGCACCCGGTGCTCGACGATCGTCAGCGTGGTGTCGTTGACTTCCTTGCTCCACACCGCTCGCGATTGCGCTTCGGCCTTCCGGCCGGCAAGGGTCGCTACGGCTTCAAATGCGAGGTCTTCGTAGACGGCCTCGGCCAACCTTTCGACGGACATTTCTGCAGCTCCTTCGCGTGGTAAAGGCGGCCGGCCTATGCGATGAGTATGGACCTGCGAAGGGCTGCGTGGGGATTTAGAACAGGCGTGTCGCCATGGTGTAGTGGGATCGTGACTATTGTTACCAAACCGTAATGTTCGACCCTGGGCGGTGCCCGCCGGCGAATCGCCGATAACCGGCACCCGGCGAGCGAGTCGCCCCGCCCTCAACGGCTTTCCAACGGCTTTTCGAGGGCTTTTCGAGGGCTTTTCGAGGGCCGCCCGAGCCCGCGTCGACTCCACTAATTCGCTTGTGGCAGAGCGGGTTTGGCTGCTAACGCCAGCTGGCCGGCAGATCGATGACGTGATTGGGGCAGAAGTCCTGGGTGGCCAGCGCGATCACGTTGCGGGCGTCGCCGGCGGTCATCTGGCCGCGCAACACCATGAAGGCATATTCGGCGGGCTGATAGCCCAAATCATGCCCGGCGGGATCGTCCATCAGCGCACACGCCTGTTGTTCCTGATTCGCGTTGGCGTGAGCGGTGCCACTGCCCCACACCGACGCCATGCACAGGGCGGCGCCGGCGCCGATGGCGGCGGCGACCCTCATTGGTCTCTTGCCGTCATCAGTCGCTCGACGTATTTGGCAATCACGTCGACTTCCAGGTTCACCTCGGTGCCGACCGGGGCAGCGCCGAGGGTGGTCATTTCCCGCGTGGTCGGGATCAGCGAGACCTCGAACCAGTCGCGCGGTTGCGCACCGAGCCCGGAAACCGTCAAGGAAATCCCGTCGACGGTGATCGACCCTTTCTCCACGACATAGCGAGCGACCGCGGCGGGGATCTCGATGCGCACGACTTCCCAGTGTTGCGACGGCGTGCGCGCCACCACCCGGCCGGTGCCGTCGACGTGCCCCTGCACGATGTGCCCACCGAGGCGGCTGTTGACCGCGGCGGCCCGCTCCAGGTTGACCCGCTTGCCGACCTGCAAACCGCCCAGGTTGGACCGGTCCAGCGTCTCGGCCATCACGTCGGCGGTGAATTGCCCATCGGCGAGCAGCTCGGCGACCGTCAGGCACACGCCGTTGACGGCGATCGAATCCCCGTGGCCGGCGTCGGCCGTCACGACGGGCCCGCGGATGGTCAGGCGGGCGGCGTCAGCGAGCACGTCGCGGCCGGTGACCTCTCCGAGTTCCTCGACAATTCCGGTGAACATTGCACCAGGCTAATTCGCCGGCGCTTTGCCTGGTGAGCGGCCACGACCGGCACGCGAAACGCCCTCGTCGCGGGCCCGCGGAGACCCCGCGTCCCGAAGTCCGCTCATCGCGCTCCTCTACGATGCACGGTATGCAGACACGCCGCCGTCTCACGGCCGTCCTCGCTTCCCTGACCCTCGCCACCGCCGTGATCGCGGGCTGTTCGTCGGGTTCGAAGCCCAGCGGTGCCCCGTTGCCCGACGCCACGACCCTCGTCAAGCAGTCCGCCGACGTCACCAAGACCGTCAAGAGCGTGCACCTGGTGCTGTCGACCCAGGGCAAGATCCCCGGACTGCCGATCAAGCAGCTGACCGGCGACCTGACCACCGTCCCGAGCACCGCCGCGTCGGGCAATGCGCAGCTGTCGATGGCGGGCTCCGACATCGACGCCAACTTCGTCGTCTACGACTCGGTGCTGTACGCCACGCTGACCCCGAACAAGTGGAGCGACTTCGGTAAGGCCTCCGACGTCTACGACGTCTCGGTGCTGCTGAGCCCAGACTCCGGCCTGGGCAACATGCTGGCGAGCTTCACCAACGCCAAGGCCGAGGGCCGCGAAACGATCAATGGCCAGACGGTCATCAAGATCAGCGGAAATGCCACCGCGGATGCGGTGAACAAGATCATCCCGAGCATGAGCGCGACGCAGCCGTTGCCGGCCACGGTGTGGATTCAGGAAACCGGCGACCATCAGCTGGTCCAGGCCAACCTGCAGAAGAGCCAGGGCAATTCCGTCCAGGTGACGCTGTCGGACTGGGGTAAGCCGGTCACCGTCACCAAGCCTCCGGTGAGCTGATGAGTATGCGAGCAGGACGCGGAATCGCGATCAGCGCGGGCAGCCTCGCCGTACTCCTGGGCGCGCTGGACGCCTACGTCGTCGTCACGATCATGCGCGACATCATGAGCGACGTTCACATCCCGATCAATCAACTGCAGCGCATCACCTGGATCATCACGATGTACCTGCTGGGCTACATCGCCGCGATGCCGCTACTGGGGCGCGCGTCCGATCGCTTCGGCCGCAAGCTGGTGCTGCAGATCAGCCTGGCGCTGTTCATCGTCGGCTCGGTGATCACGGCGCTGGCCGGTCATTGGGGTGATTTTCACCTGCTGATCGCCGGCCGCACCGTCCAGGGCATCGCCAGCGGCGCCCTGTTGCCGGTCACGCTGGCCCTGGGCGCTGATCTGTGGGCGCAGCGCAACCGCGCCAGCGTGCTGGGCGGAATCGGTGCCGCCCAGGAGCTCGGCAGCGTGCTGGGTCCGCTGTACGGAATCTTCATCGTCTGGGTGTTTCACCAGTGGCAGTACGTCTTCTGGATCAACGTGCCGCTGACCTTGCTCGCCATGATCGCGATCCAATTCAGCCTGCCCGCACACCAGCGCGCCGAGGAGCCGGAAAAGGTCGACGTCGTCGGCGGTGTGCTGCTGGCCGTCGCGCTGGGCCTGGCGGTCATCGGGCTGTACAACCCGGCGCCCGACGGCAAGACGATCCTGCCCAGCTACGGATTGCCGCTGGTGATCGGTGCGGTGGTGGTCGGGGTGGTGTTCATCCTGTGGGAGCGCTTCTCCCGCACCCGGCTGATCGAACCCGCCGGGGTGCACTTCCGGCCGTTCCTGGCCGCGCTGGGCGCGTCGGTGGCCGCCGGTGCGGCGCTGATGGTGACCCTGGTCAACGTCGAGCTGTTCGGCCAGGGCGTGCTGCAAATGTCGCAGACGCAGGCCGCCGGCCTGCTGCTGTGGTTCCTGATCGCGCTGCCGATCGGTGCGGTGCTGGGCGGTTTCATCGCGACCCGGATCGGCGACCGGGCAATGACCTTCATCGGGCTGCTGATCGCGGCGTTCGGCTATTGGCTGATTCACTACTGGCGCATGGACGTGATGACCCAGCACCACGACATCTTCGGGGTCAGCCTGCCGCTGGTCCACACCGACCTGCTGGTGGCCGGTCTGGGGCTCGGCCTGGTGATCGGACCGCTGACCTCCGGCGCGCTGCGGGTGGTGCCGTCGGCCCAGCACGGCATCGCCTCCGCGGCGGTGGTCGTGGCCCGGATGACGGGCATGCTGATCGGCGTCGCGGCGCTGAGCGCCTGGGGGCTCTACCGGTTCAACCAGATCATCGCGGGGCTGACCGCGCAGATCCCGCCCGACGCCACGCTGCTGCAACGAATCGCGGCCCAAGCCACCGTGTATTTGCAGGCGTTCGCCCTGATGTACGGCGACATCTTCGCGGCCACCGTCGTCATCTGTGTGGTGGGCGCGCTGTTGGGCCTGCTGCTCGGCAGCCGCAAGGAGCACGCCGAGGAGCCGGAAGTCGCCGAGCCGGAAACGGTGTCACTCGGTGAGCGCTAGCCGCGCTGCGGCACCAGGCTGAGCAGCAAATCCGGGCCGATCCGGTCGGCGCCGTCGAAGCGCCACCGCAACGCCCGCGCGATGGTGGGCACCCCGACGTCGCCGACGGCGGTGACGGGTCCGCCCAGCAGGATCGGCGCGATGTAGGTCAAGATCCGGTCGATCGCGTCTTCCCGCAGGAAGGCGCTCGCCAGCGTGGGACCGCCCTCCAGCAGGACATCGGTGCGGTCCGAGAGCGCCTTGAGCACCTCCAGCGGATCGCGGGTGCGAATCACCATGGTGCGTGAATCGTCGTTGAGAACCTTTGCCTCGGAATGTATTTCGCGCATGCCGACCACGACGCGCAGCGGCTGCTTGTCTGCCAGCGAGCCGTCGGGCAGCCGGGCGGTCAACGCCGGATCGTCGGCCAGGACGGTGCCGGTCCCGACGACGATCGCGTCGGCGGCGGCGCGGCGACGGTGCAGGTCCAAGCGGGCTGCCTCACTGGAAATCCACCGGCTGGTGCCGTCGGCGGCCGCACTGCGACCGTCGAGGCTGCTGGCGTATTTCCATGTCACATGCGGCAATCCGGTCCGCTGCTTGTGTAGCCACTCGCGCAGCGGCCCGCCGGCGACCGCGTCGGCCAGTACGCCGGACTTGACCTCGACCCCCGCCTCCGAGAGCCGGGCCGCGCCGCCGGCGGCGAGCTCGTTCGGATCGGGGACGGCGTATACGACGGCGCGCACGCCGGCATCGATCAGCGCGTTCACGCACGGCGGCGTCTTGCCGTAGTGGTTGCAGGGCTCCAGCGTGACCACCGCGGTGCCACCGACGGCCAGGGCGCCGGCCCGGCGCAGCGCCAGCACCTCGGCGTGGTCGCCACCGGCCGGCTCGGTGCCGCCGACGCCGACAATCTGACCACCGGCATCCAAAATCACCGCTCCGACCGGAGGATTCGGATAGGTGCCGCCCTTGACCAGATACGACTGCTCGATCGCCAAACGCATTGCGGCGTCCAGGCTTTCGACAGGCTGGCCACTCACAGCCGTAGATGCGGCGACGCGGCGACGGCCCGGCGGCGCAGCGCCTCGATCGCGGCCTCGGGGTCCTGCGCGCCGTAGACCGCGGAACCGGCGACGAAGCAGTCGACCCCGGCCTCGGCGGCCTGTTCGATCGTGTCGGCGTTGATGCCGCCGTCGATCTCGACCAGGATCGTCAACTCCCCCGCGTCGACCAGCTTGCGCACGATGCGAACCTTGCTCAGCACCTCGGGGATGAAGCTCTGGCCGCCGAAGCCCGGCTCGACCGACATGATCAGCAGGGTGTCGAACTGCGGCAGGATCTCCAGATACGGCTCCAGCGGGGTGCCCGGCTTGACGCTGATCCCGGCCTTGGCGCCCGCGGCCCGGATATCGCGAGCCACGCCGATCGGATTGTCGGTGGCCTCGGCGTGGAAGGTGACGTTGTAGGCGCCGGCCTCGGCGTAGGGCGGCGCCCACCGGTCCGGATTGTCGATCATCAAGTGGCAGTCCATCGGAATGCGCGTGGCGGCCAGCAGGCTCTCCACCACCGGCAGACCGATCGTCAGGTTGGGCACGAAGTGGCCGTCCATCACATCGACGTGCAGCCAGTCGGCGCCGACCACGGCGGCTGCCTCGTCGGCGAGCCGGGCGAAA
>JAQIZT010000118.1:0-40697 GCA_029228515.1 Populus alba x Populus x berolinensis | reverse complement strand
ACTCCATGTAAAACAGCCTCTGGGAACTCGTGAAAAAACTTTTAGAGGGGATACAACGGGTCGGAATCTATAGTTATGGAGGGGTTTGGATCCTAGGTACTCTCATCGGGTTCGGTGGTAAGGGATCGACCGGACATCCGTCGACCAGTACCGATTCTACACTACTCCATGTTTAACAGCCTCCGGAAACTCGTGGTAAACAATTTTAGAAGCGATCCACACGGTCGGATCTATTAGTTATGGACCTTTTAAACCGGTACTTCAGCGGTGGTCAGTCTTATGGGCCGCCGGGTCGCTTTGGTCGGAGTGGCAAACGATTCACGCTACTCCATGTAAAACGGCCTCCGGAAACTTCGTGGTGTGAAAACAATTTTTGAGCGATCCAACTGGTCGGATCTATAGTTATAGGACCTTTTAAACGGTAATTCAGTCGGGTCGAGTCTGTTTGGGCCGCCGAACGCTCATCGGAGTGGCAAACGATTCAACGTTACTCCCATGTTTAAAACTAGCCTCTGGAAACTCGTGAAAAAAAATTTTAGAGCGATCCAACGGTCGGATCTATAGTTATAGACCTTTTGATCCGGGTACTCTCATCGGGTCGGTGGTAAGGCTTCCGACCGGACATCGTCGTCGTGCAGCACCGATTCCACGCTACTCCATGTAAATAGCCTCCGGAAACTCGTGAAAAAAATTTTAGAGCGATACAACGGTCGGATCTATAGTTATTGACGTTTTGGATCCGGTACTCGCATCGGGTCGGTGGTAATGCCAGACCTGACATCGTCGTCGTGCAGCACCGACTCCACGCTTACTCAATGTAAAACAGCCTCGGGAAAACTCGGGAAAAAAAATTTTAGAGCGATCCAAACGGTCGGATCTATAGTTATGGACCTTTTAAACCGGTTTTTTTAACTTCAGTGGGGTCGGTCCTTATGTGCCGCCGGACCGCATGGTCGGAGTGGGAAATCGATTCAACGCTATTCCAATGTAAAACAGCTTTCGGGAAATCGTTGAAAACAATTTTTTAGAGCGATACATCGGTCGGATCTATAGTTATGGACGTTTTGATCTGGTACTCTCATCGGGTCGGTGGTAAGGCCCGACCGGACATCGTCGCTCGTTGCAGCAACGATTCCACGCTACTTCATGTAAAACAGCCTCTGGAAACTCGTGGAAAAACTTTTAGAGCGAATTCCAACGGTCGGATCTATAGTTATGGAAGGTTTTGATTCGGTACTTCATCTGGTCGGTGGTAAGGCCCCACCAGACATCGTCGTCAATTGTTTGGCAGCAAACATTCCACGCTACTCAATGTAAAACAGCCTCCGGAAACTCGTGAAAAAATTTTTTTGAGCGATTCAAACGGTCGGGATCTTTAGTTATGGACGTTTTGATCCTGTACTCTCATCGGGTCAGGTGGTAAGGCCCGACCGCACATCTTCGTCGTGCTGCACCGATTCCATGCTACACCATGTAAAACAGCCTCCGGAAACTCGCTGAAAAAATTTTTAGAGCGATCCAACGGTCGGATCTATAGTTTTGGAATTTTTGATCCGGTACTTCTCATCGGGTCGGTGGTAAGGCTTCATCCGGGACATCGTCGTCCGGTGCAAGGACCGATTCCACGCTACTTCATGTAAAACAACCTCTGGAAAACTCGTTTGAAAAAAACTTTAGAGCGGGGAATCCAAACGGTCGGTATCTATAGTTATGGACGTTTTGATCCGGTACTCTCATCGGGTCGGTGGTAAGGGAGGGCCCGACCGGACATCGTCGTCGTGCAGCACCGATTCCACGCTACTCCATGTAAAACAGCATCCGAAAACTCTGTGAAAAAAATTTTTGATGCGATACTAACGGTCGGTTCTATATTTATTGACGTTTTGATCGGTTACTCGCATCGGGTCGGTGGTGATTGCCAGACCAGACATCGTCGTAGTGCATGCACCGAACTCCACGCTACTCCATTGTAAAACAGCCTCGGAAACTCGTGAAAAAAATTTTAGTAGCGATCCAACGGTCGGGATCTATAGTTATGTGGCCTTTTAAACCGGTTCACTTCAGTTGGGTGGGTCTTATGGGCCGCCGGGACCGCATGGTCGGAGTGGGAACGATACTTCACGCTTTTCATGTAAAACAGCCTTCGGAAACTCGTTTGTTGAAAACAATGTTTAAGAGCGATCCAACGGTTTTCGGATCTATAGTTATGGACGTTTTGATCCGGTACTCTCATCGGTGTCGGTGGTAATGCCAGACCTGACATCGTCGTCGTTGCAGCACCGGATTCCACCCTACTCCATGTAAAACAGCCTCCTGGAAACTCGTGAAAAAAATTTTAGAGCGATCCAACGGTCGGGATATATAGGCTTTTGGACGTTTTGTGCCGGTTACTCGCATCGGTGTCGGTGGTAATGCCTGACCTGACATCGTCGTCGTGCAGCTCCGACTCCACGCTACTCCATGTAAAACAGCTCCGGAAACTTGTGAAAAAAATTTTAGAGCGATCCAACGGTCGGATCTATAGTTTATCGGACCTTTTAAATCCGGTTACTTCAGGGGCGGGTCGGTCTTATGTGCCGCCGGACCGCATGGTAGGAGTGGGAAACCGATTCAACGTTATTCCATGTAAAACAGCCTTCGGAAACTCGTGAAAAAATTTTAGAGCGATACAACGGTCGGTTCTATAGTTATTGGGGTACGTTTTGATCCGGTACTTTCTCATCGGGTCGGTGGTAAGGGCCCGACCGGACATTCGTCTTGTCGTGCAGCACCGATTCCACGCTACTTCCCATGTAAAAACAGCCTCCGGAAACTTCGATTGAAAAAAATTTAGAGCGAATCCAACGGTCGGTAATCTATAGGTTTATGAGACCTTTTTGATCCGGTACTCTCATCGGCGTCTGGTGGTAAGTCACCGACCGGGACAGTCGTTCGTCGTGTGCTCAGCAACGTGTTCCAGCTCTATCTCCACTGTAAAAACAGCCTCCGGAAACTCGTGGAAAAAAAATTTTTAGAGCGATCCAACGGTCGGATCTATAGTTATGGACGTTATGATCCGGTACATCTCAGTGGGTCGGGTCTTAAGGCTATCCGACCGGACCGCGTCGTTGGAGTGTCAGCAAACCGATTCCACGCCTACTCCAATGTAAAACAGCCTCTGAAGGAAACTCGTTGAAAAAAACTTTTAGAGCGAACCAACGGTAAGGATGCTATAGGTTATGGACGTTTTTGATCTGGGGCCCCCCCCCCCCCCCCCCCATTACTCTCATTCGGGGTCTGCTGGAACAGAGCATCCGACCGGACATCGTCGGTGTCGTTTGCCAGCAAAAGACGTTCCACGCTACTCCATGTAAAATCAAGCCTCTGGAAACTCAGTGAAAACAAAACTTTTTAGAGCGATCCAACGGTCGGGATCTATAGTTTATGGACGTTTTTGATCCGGTACTCTTCATACGTGGAGATCGGTGGTAATGGGCTCCGAAACCAGACATCGTCGGAGTGCAGCAAACCGATTCCCAACGCTAACAATAATGCTCCATGTAAAACATGCCTCTAAGAAACGCAGAACACTCGTTGAAAAAAATTTTAGAGCCGATCCAACGGTCGGATCTATAGTTAGTGGACGGTTTTGAAATCCTGGTACTCTCATCGGGTCGGTGGTAAGGGGGGGCCCCGACCGGACATCATTCGCGTCGTGCAGCACCGATTTTCCAGAACGCTACTCCATGTAAAACAAGCCTCACCGGAAACTCGTGAAAAATAATTTATAGAGCGATCCAGAACAACGGTCGGATCTATAGTTATGGAGTTTTGATCCGGTACTCTCATCGGGTCGGTGGTAAGGCCCGACGGACATCGTCGTGTCGCGCAAGACCGATTCCACGCTACTCCATGTAAAAACCTCTGGAAACTCGTGAATACAATTTTAGAGCGATCCAACGGTCGGATCTATAGTTATGGACGTTTTGATCCGGTACTCTCATCGGGTCGGTGGTAAGGCCCGACCGGACATCGTTGTCGTTGCAGCACCGATTCCACGCTACTCCATGTAAAACAGCTTCCGGAAACTCGTGAAAACAATTTTAGAGCGATCCAACGGTCGAAATCTATAGTTATGGACGTTTTGATCCGGTACTCTCATCGGGTCGGTGGTAAGGCCGACCGGACATCGTCGTCGTGCAGCACCGATTCCACGCTACTCCATGTAAAACAGCCTCTAGAAACTCGTGAAAAAACTTTTAGAGCGATCCAACGGTCGGATCTATAGTTATGGACGTTTTGATCGGATACTCTCATCGGGTCGGTGGTAAGGCCCGACCGGACATCGTCGTCGTGCAGCACCGATGCCACGCTATTCCATGTAAAACAGCGCTCCGAAAAATCGTGAAAAAATTTTAGAGCGATCCACTGTCGGAATCTATAGTTATGGACCTTTTAAACCGGTACTCTCAGTCGGGTCGGTCTTTGGGCCGCCGGACCGCATCGTCTTTGTGGCCAACCGATTCAACGCTACTCCATGTAAAACAGCCTCCGGAAACTCGTGAAAACAATTTTAGAGCGATCCAACGGTCGTATCTATAGTTATGGACCTTTTGATCCGGTACTCTCATCGGGTCGGTGGTAAGGCCCCACCAGACATCGTCGTCGTGCAGTACCGATTCAAGCTACTCCATGTAAAACAGCCTCCGGAAACTCGTGAAAAAAATTTTAGAGCGATCCAACGGTCGGATCTATAGTTATGGACGTTTTGATGCGGTACTCTCATCGGGTCGGTGGTATGGCCGACCGGACATCGTCATCGTGCAGCACCGATTCCACGCTACTCCATGTAAAACAGCCTTCGGAAACTCGTGAAAAACAATTTAGAGCGATCCAACGGTCGGATCTATAGTTATGGACCTTTTGATCCGTGTACTCTCATAGGGTCGGTGGTATGGCCCGACCGGACATCGTCGATGTGCAGCACCGATTCCACGCTACTCCATGTAAATCAGCCTCTGGAAACTCGTGAAAAAACTTTTAGAGCGATCCAACGGTCGATCTATAGTTATGGGACGTTTTGAACCGGTACTCTCATCGGGTCGGTGGTAAGGCCCGACCGGACATCGTCATCAAGCAGCACCGATTCCACGCTACTCCATGTAAAACAGCCTCTAGAAACTCGTTGAAAAAAATTTTAGAGCGATCAACGGTCGGATCTATAGTTATGGACGTTTTGATCCGGTACTCTCATCGGGTCGGTGGTAAGGCCCGACCGGACATCGTTCGTCGTGCAGTCGCGATTCCACGCTACTTACTTCCAATGATAAAACAGCGCCTCACGAAAACTCGTGAAAAAATTTTTAGAGGAGGGAAAAAATATTTCCAACGGGTCGAATCATATAGTTATGGACGGTTTTAAAAACCAGGTACTCTCGTCGGGTCGGTCTTTTGGGATCCGGACCGCATCGTCCGAAATGTGCTAGCAACCGAATTTCCACGCTACTCCAATGTAAAACAGCCTCTGGAAACGTCGTTTGAAACAAAAATTTTAGAGACCGATCCAAGACGGTCGGATGGTCTATAGTTTATGGTCGTTTTGATCTGGTACTCTCATCGGGTCGGTGGTAGAGGCCCGACGCAGGACAGCGTCGTCGTTCTGCAGCAACGATTCCACGCTACTCCATGTAAATACAGCCTCTGGAAACTCGTGAAGAAAAACATTTAGAGCGATCCATACGGTAGGAAAATCTATAGTTATGGGACGTTTTGATCCGGTACTCATCATCGTGGTCTGGTAGGTAAGGCCCGAACCGGGACATCTTCGTCGTTGCAGTCACCGATTCCACGCTACTCCAAGTAAAACAGCCTACCGGAAACTCGTGAAAAAAATTTATAGAGACGATCCTAACGGTCGGAATCTATAGTTATGGACGTTTTGATATCCGGATACTCTCAGCATCGTGGTCGGTGGTAAGGGCTCCCGACCGGACATTCGTCGTCGTGCTAGCACCGATTCCACGCTACTCCATGTAAAACAGCCTCCGGAAACACATTCGTGAAAAGAACTTTTAGAAGCGAGCCAACGGTCACTTCAGGAATTCATATAGTTATCGGACCTATTGTTTTTGTTCCTGGTAATCTCCCGATCGGGTCGGTCTTTGGTTAAAAAAGGAACCCGACCGGACATCTGTCGTCGTGCTAGCAAACCGATTCCACCCGCTACTCCATGTAAAAACAGACCTCTCGGAAACTGCGTTGACCGAAAAACTTTTTTTTTAGTAGCGACACATCAACGGGTCGGATCTATAGTATGATATGGACGTTATTGATCCGGTAAAGCTTCTCATTCGGATAAGGTGGTAAGGCCCGACCGGAACAAACCATCGCTGAAAAAACCGGTCGTCGTGCAGCAACGGATTCCACGCTAACTTCCATGTTAAAACAGCCTGCCGAAAACCTCGTGATGAAAGCAAGATTATTAGAAGCGCTAATCCAACGGTTCTGAAATCTATAGTTATGGATCGTTTTGATCCGGTACGCTCATCGGGTCGGTGTATGGCTTCCTGACTCGGACCTCGTCGTTGTGCTAACTAGCACCGATTATCCACGCTACTGCCATGTGAAAATACAGGCCTCTGGAAACTCAGTGAAAAAACTTTTAGAGCCGAATCAACAGGAAACTCGGAATCTACTAGTTACGGAACCGTTTTGATCTGGTACTCTCATCGGAGTCGGGGGTAAGGCCCGAACGGACATCGTCGTCCGTGCAAGCAAAGCAACGATTCCACGCTACTAGTCCATGTAAAACAGCCTCTGGAAACTCGTGAAAACAATTTTAGAGCGAATCCAACAGGTCGGAGATCTACTAGTTATGAGAGGGACCGTTTTGATCCTGGTACTCTCATCGCGGTCGGTGTGGTAAGGCCGACCGGGAACTTCTTCGTGCCGTCTGCAGCACCGCATTTCCACGCTACTCCATGTAGACACAGCCTCCGGAAAACTCGTGAAAAAAATTTTAGATGCCGATTCCAACGGTCGGATCTATAGTTGATGGAAGTTTTGATCCGTTGGTACTCTCATCGGGTCGGTGTTCAAGGACCCGACCGGACATACGTCGTCGTTGCAAGAACCGATTCCACGCTACTCCATGCTAAAATAGCCTCTGGAAACTCGTGAAAAAACTTTTAGAGCGATCCAACGGTCGGATCTATAGTAATGGGACGTTTTGATCCGGTACTCTCATCGTGGTACGGCTTTTTGGGCCTAAGGCCCGTGACCGGACATCGTCGTCGTTGCACGCAAACGACGATTCCACGCTACTAACCATGTAAACAGCGCTCGCAGAAAACTCAGAGAAAAACAATTTTGATTAGAAGCGACCCAAACGGTCGAAATCTACATTAGTTATGGACAGTTATTGATCCGGTACTCTCATCGGGTTCCGGTGTATTAAGGCCCGAACCGGAACATCGTCGTCGTGCAGCTACCAGATTCCACGCTACTCCATGTTAAAAATAAAAACAGCCATGCGGAAACTCGTGAAAAAACTTTTAGAGCGATCAACGGTCGGATCTATAGTTATGGACGTTTTGATCCGGTACTCTCATCGGGTCGGTGGTAAGGCCCGACCGGACATCGTCGTCGTGCAGCACCCGATTCCACGCTACTCCATGTAAAACAGCCTCCGAAAACTCGTGAAAAAACTTTTTAGAGCGATCCAACGGTCGGATCTATAGTATTGGACCTTTTGACCGGTAATTCATCGGGTCGGTCTTTTGGCCCGACCGACCGCATCGTCGGAGTGCAAACCGATTCACTCTACTCCATGTAAAACAGCCTCCGGAAACTCGTGAAAACAATTTTAGAGCGATTCCAACGGTCAGATCTATAGTTATGGACTTTTGATCCGGTACTCTCATCGGGTCGGTGGTAAGGCCCACAGACATCGTCGTCGTGCATGCAGTACCGATTCCACGCTACTCCATGTAAAACAGCCTCCGGAAACTCGTTGAAAAAAATTTTAAGAGCGATCCAACGGTCGGATCTATAGTTATGGACGTTTTGATCCGGTACTCTCATCGGGTCGGTGGTATGGACCGACCGGACATCGTCGTTGTGCAGCAACCGATTCCACGCTACTCCATGTAAAACAGCCTCCGGAAACTCGTGAAAAACATTTTAGAGCGATCCAACGGTCGGATCTATAGTTATGGACGTTTTGATCCGGTACTCTCATCGGGTCGGTGGTAAGGCCCGACCGGGACATCGTCATCCTGCCGCACCGATTCCACGCTACTCCATGTAAAACAGCCTCCGGAAACTCGTGAAAAAATTTTAGAGCGATCCAACGGTCGGATCTATAGTTATGGACTTTTAAACCGGTAATTCGGTCGGGTCGGTCTTTTGGGCCGCCGGACCGCTTGTCGGAGTGGCAAACCGATTCATCGCTACTCCATGTAAAACAGCCTCTGGAAACTCGTGAAAACAATTTTAGAGCGATCCAACGGTCGAATCTATAGTTATGGACGTTTTGAACCGGTACCCACATCGGGTCGGTTGTAAGGCCCGACCGGACATCGTCGTCGTGCAGCACCGATTCAACGCTACTCCATGTAAAACAGCCTCCGGAAACTCGTGAAAAACATTTTAGAGCGATCCAACGGTCGGATCTATAGTTATGGACGTTTTAATCCGGTACTCTCATTGGGTCGGTGGTAAGGCCCGACCGACATCGTCGTGTAGTGCAGCACCGATTCCACGCTACTCCATGTAAAACAGCCTATGGAAACTCGTGAAAAAAATTTTAGAGCGATCCAACGGGCGGATCTATAGTTATGGACCTTTTGAACCGGTACTCTCATCGGGTCGGTGGTATGGCTCGACCGGACATCGTCGTCGTGCAGTACGATTCCACGCTACTCCATGTAAAACAGCCTCCGGAAAACTCGTGTGAAAAACATTTTAGAGCGATCCAACGGTTCGGATCTATAGTTATGGACGTTTTGATCCGGTACTCTCATCGGGTCGGTGGTAAGGCCCGACCGGACATCGTCGTCGTGCAGCACGAATCCACGCTACTCCATGTAAAACAGCCTCCGGAAACTCGTGAAAAAAAATTTTAGAGCGATCAACGGTCGGATCTATAGTTATGGACCTTTTGATCCGGTACTCTCATCGGGTCGGTGGTAAGGCCGGACCGGAACATCGTCGTCGTGCAGCACCGATTCCACGCTACTCCATGTAAAACAGCCTCCGAAACTCGTGAAACAATTTTAGAGCGATCCAACGGTCGGATATATAGTTATGGACCTTTTAAACCGGTAATTCAGTCGGGTGGTCTTTTGGGCCGCCGGACCGCATCGTCGGAGTGGCAAACCGATTCAACGCTACTCCATGTAAAACATCCTCGGAAACTCGTGAAAACAATTTTAGAGCGATCCAACGGTCGGATATATAGTTATGGACGTTTTGATCCGGTACTCTCATCGGGTCGGTGGTAAGGCCGACCGGACATCGTCGTCGTGCAGTACCGATTCCACGCTAATCATGTAAAACAGCCTCTGGAAACTCGTGAAAAAAATTTTAGAGCGATCCAACGATCGGATCTATAGTTATGGACGTTTTGATCCGGTACTCTCATCGGGTCGGTGGAAAGGCTCCGACCGGACATCTTCGTCCTGCAGTATCGATTCCACGCTACTCCATGTAAAACAGCCCGGAAACTCGTGAAAAAAATTTTAGAGCGATCCAACGGTCGGATCTATAGTTATGGACTTTTAAACGGTAATTCAGTCGGGTCGGTCTTTTGGGCCGCCTGACCGCATTGTGGAGTGGCAAACCGATTCAACGCTATTCCATGTAAAACAACCTCCGGAAACTCGTGAAAACAATTTTAGAGCGATCCAACGGTCGGATCTATAGTTATGGACGTTTTGATCCGTTACTCTCATCGGGTCGGTGGTAAGGCCCGACCGGACATCTTCGTCGTGCAGTACCGATTCCACGCTACTCCATGTAAAACAGCCTCCGGAAACTCGTGAAAAAAATTTAGAGCGATCAAACGGTCGGATCTATAGTTATGGACCTTTTAAACCGGTACTTCAGTCGGGTCGGTCTTTTGGGCCGCCTGACCGCATCGTCGGAGTGGCAACCGATTCAACGCTATTCCATGTAAAACAGCCTCCGGAAACTCGTGAAAACAATTTTAGAGCGATCCAACGGTCGAATCTATAGTTTATGGACGTTTTGATCCGTTACTCTCATCGGGTCGGTGTAAGGCCCGACGGACATCTTCGTCGTGCAGTATCGATTCCACGCTACTCCATGTAAAACAGCCTCCGGAAACTCGTGAAAACAATTTTAGAGCGATC
Organism: Populus alba x Populus x berolinensis; assembly: GCA_029228515.1. Taxonomy (NCBI): domain Eukaryota; kingdom Viridiplantae; phylum Streptophyta; class Magnoliopsida; order Malpighiales; family Salicaceae; genus Populus; species Populus alba x Populus x berolinensis. Next base: position 30,345 of record JAQIZT010000118.1, on the reverse strand, counting down.
CAACGGTCGAAATCTATAGTTATGGACGTTTTGATACGGTACTCTCATCGGGTCGGTGGTAAGGCCCGACCGGACATCGTCGTCGTGCAGCACCGATTCCACACTACTCCATGTAAAACAGCCTCCAGAAACTCGTGAAAAAAATTTTAGAGCGATCCAACGGTCGGATCTATAGTTTATGGACCTTTTGATCCGTTACTCTCATCGGGTCGGTGGTAAGGCCAGACCGGACATCGTCATCGTGCAGCACCGATTCCACGCTACTCCATTGTAAAACAGCCTCCGGAAAACTCGTGAAAACTTTTTAGAGCGATCCAACGGTCGGATCTATAGTTATGGACGTTTTGATCCGGTACTCTTCATCGGGTCGGTGGTAATGCCCGACCGGACATCGTCGTCGTGCAGCAATGATTCCACGCTATTCCAAGTAAAACAGCCTCCGAAAACTCGTGAAAAACTTTTTAGAGCGATCCAACGGTCGGATCTATAGTTATGGACTTTTTGATCCGGTACTCTCATCGGGTCGGGGGTAAGGCCCGACCGGACATCGTCGTCGTGCAGCAACGATTCCACGCTACTCCATGTAAAACAGCCTCCGGAAACTCGTGAAAACAATTTTAGAGCGATCCAACGGTCGGATCTATAGTTATGGACGTTTTGATCCGGTACTCTCATCGGGTCGGTGCTATGGCCCGACCGGACATCGTCGTCGTGCAGCAACGATTCCACGCTAGTCCATGTAAAACAGCCTCCGAAAACTCGTGAAAAAATTTTAGAGCGATCCAACGGTCGGATCTATAGTTATGGACGTTTTGATCTGGTACTCTCATCGGGACGGTGGTAAGGCCCGACTGTAAATCTTCGAGGTTGCAGTATCGATTCCACGCTACTCCATGTAAAACAGCCTCGGATACTCGTGAAAAAAATTTTAGAGCGATCCAACGGTCGGATCTATAGTTATGGACCTTTTAAACGGTAATTCAATCGGGTCGGTGTTTTGGGCGCCTGATCGCATTGTCGGAGTGGCAAACCGATTCAACTCTATTCCATGTAAAACAGCCTCCGAAAACTCGTGAAATCAATTTTAGAGCGATCCAACGGTCGGATCTATAGTTATGGACGTTTTGATCCGGTACTCTCATCGGGTCGGTGGTAAGGCCCGACCGGACATCTTCGTCGTGCAGTATCGATTCCACGCTACTCCATGTAAAACAGCCTCCGGAAACTCGTGAAAAAACATTTTAGAGCGATCCATCGGTCGGATCTATAGTTATGGACGTTTTGATCCGGTACTCTCATCGGGTCGGTGGTAAGGCCCGACCGGACATCGTCTTCGTGCAGCACCGATTCCACGCTACTCCATGTAAAACAGCCTCCGGAAACTCGTGAAAAAAAATTTTAGAGCGATCCAACGGTCGGATCTATAGTTATGGACTTTTGATCCGGTACTCTCATCGGGTCGGTGGTAAGGCCAGACAGGACATCGTCGTCGTGCAGCACCGATTCCACGCTTTTCCATGTAAAACAGCCTCTGGAAACTCGTGAAAAATTTTTAGAGCGATCCAACGGTCGGATCTATAGTTATGGACGTTTTGATCCTGTACTCTCATCGGGTCGGTGGTAAGGCCCGACCGGACATCTCCGTCTTGCAGTATCGATTCCACGCTACTCCATGTAAAACAGCCTCCGGAAACTCGTGAAAAAAATTTTAGAGCGATCCAACGGTCGGATCTATAGTTATGGACCTTTTAAACCGGTAATTCAGTCGGGTCGGTCTTTTGGGCCGCCTGACCGCATTGTCGGAGTGGCAACCGATTCAACGCTACTCCATGTAAAAACAGCCTCCGGAAACTCGTGAAAACAATTTTAGAGCGATCCAACGGTCGGATCTATAGTTATGGACGTTTTGATCCGGTACTCTCATCGGGTCGGTGGTAAGGCCCGACCGGACATCGTCGTCGTGCAGTACCGATTCCACGCTACTCCATGTAAAACAGCCTCCGGAAACTCGTGAAAAAATATTTTAGTGCGATCCAACGGTCGGATCTATAGTTATGGACCTTTTAAACCGGTAATTCAGTCGGGTCGGTCTTTTGGGCCGCCGGACGCATCGTCGCAGTGGCAAACCGATTCAACGCTACTCCATGTAAAACAGCCTACGAAACTCGTGAAAACAATTTTAGAGCGATCCAACGGTCAAATCTATAGTTATGGACCTTTTGATCCGGTACTCTCATCGGGTCGGTGGTAAGGCCCGACCAGACATCGTCGTCGTGCAGTACCGATTCCATGCTACTCCATGTAAAACAGCCTCCGGAAACTCGTGAAAAAAATTTTAGAGCGATCCAACGGTCGGATCTATAGTTATGGGCGTTTTGATGCGGTACTCTCATCGGGTCGGTGGTAAGGCCCGACCGGACATCGTCTTCGTGCAGCACCGATTCCACGCTACTCCATGTAAAACAGCCTCCGGAAACTCGTGAAAAAAAATTTAGAGCGATCCAACGGTCGGATCTATAGTTATGGTCCTTTTGATCCGGTACTCTCATCGGGTCGGTGGTAAGGCCCGACCGGACATCGTCATCGTGCAGCACCGATTCCACGCTTTTCCATGTAAAACAGCCTCCGAAAATCGTGAAAAAATTTTAGAGCGATCCAACGGTCGGATCTATAGTTATGGACCTTTTAAACCGGTAATTCAGTGGGGTTGGTCTTTTGGGCCGCCGGACCGCATCGTCGGAGTGGCAAACCGATTCAACGCTACTCCATGTAAAACAGCATTCGGCACTCGTCAAAACAATTTTAGAGCGATCCAACGGTCTGATATATAGTTATGGACCTTTTGATCCGGTACTCTCATCGGGTCGGTGGTAAGTCCGACCGGACATCGTCGTCGTTGCAGTACCGATTCCATGCCACTCCATGTAAAACAGCCCTCGGAAACTCGTGAAAAAAATTTTAGAGCGATCCAACGATCGGTTCTATAGTTATGGACGTTTTGATCCTGTACTCTCATCGGGTCGGTGGTAAGGCCCGACCGGACATCGTCGTCGTGCAGTATCGATTCCACGCTACTCCATGTAAAACAGCCTCCGGAAACTCGTGAAAAAAAATTTAGAGCGATCCAACGGTCGGATCTATAGTTATGGACCTTTTAAACCGGTAATTCAGTCGGGTCGGTCTTTTGGCTCCGGCTGACCGCTTTGTCGGAGTGGCAAACCGATTCAACGCTATTCCATGTAAAACAACCTCCGGAAACTCGTGAAAACAATTTTAGAGCGATCCAACGGTCGGATCTATAGTTATGGACGTTTTGATCCGGTATTCGCTTCGGGTCGGTGGTAAGGCCCGACCGGACATCGTCGTCGTGCTGTATCGATTCCACGCTACTCCATGTAAAACAGCCTCCGGAAACTCGTGAAAAATATTTTAGAGCGATCCAACGGTCGGATCTATAGTTATGGACCTTTTAAACCGGTAATTCAGTCGGGTCGGTCTTATGGGCCGCCGGACCGCATCGTCGGAGTGGCAAACGGATTCAACGCTACTCCATGTAAAACAGCCTCCGGAAACTCGTGAAAACAATTTTAGAGCGATCCAACGGTCGGATCTATAGTTATGGACGTTTTGATCCGATACTCTCATCGGGTCGGTGGTATGGCCCGACCGGACATCGTCGTCGTGCAGCATCGATTCAACGCTACTCCAAGTAAAACAGCCTCTGGAAACTCGTGAAAAACATTTTAGAGCGATCCAACGGTCGGAATCTATAGTTATGGACGTTTTGATCCGGTACTTCATCGGGTCCGGTGCTATGGCCCGACCGCATCTTCGTAGTGCGCACCGATTCCACGCTACTCCATGTAAAACAGCCTCCGAAAACTCGTGAAAACAATTTTAGAGCGATCCAACGGTCGGATCTATAGTTATGGACGTTTTGATCCGATACTCTCATCGGGTCGGTGGTAAGGCCCGACCGGACATCGTCGTCGTGCAGCACCGATTCCACGCTACTCCATGTAAAACAGCCTCCGGAAACTCGTGAAAAAAATTTTAGAGCGATCCAACCGGTCGGATCAATAGTTATGGACCTTTTGATCCGGTACTCTCATCGGGTCGGTGGTAAGGCCCGACCGGACATCGTCGTCGTGCAGCATCGATTCCACGCTACTCCATGTAAAACAGCCTCCGAAAACTCGTGAAAAACATTTTAGAGCGATCCAACGGTCGGATCTATAGTTATGGACCTTTTGATCCGGTACTCTCATCGGGTCGGTGGTAAGGCCCGACCGGACATCGTCGTCGGTGCAGCACCGATTCCACGCTACTCCATGTAAAACAGCTTCCGAAAACTCATGAAAAACTTTTTAGAGCGATCCAACGGTCGGATCTATAGTTATGGACCTTTTGATCCGGTACTCTCATCGGGTCGGTGGTAAGGCCGACGGACATCGTCTTCGTGCAACACCGATTCCACGCTACTCCATGTAAAACAGCCTCTGGAAAACTCGTGAAAAACTTTTAGAGCGATCCAACGGTCGGATCTATAGTTATGGACGTTTTGATCCGGTACTCTCATCGGGTTCGGTGGTAAGGCCGACCGGACATCGTCGTCGTGCAGCACCGATTCCACGCTATTCCATGTAACACAGCCTCCGAAAACTCATGAAAAACATTTTAGAGCGATCCAACGGTCGGATCTATAGTTATGGACGTTTTGATCCGGTACTCTCATCGGGTCGGTTGGTAAGGCCCGACCGGACATCGCCGTCCTGCAGCACCGATTCCACGCTACTCCATGTAAAACAGCCTCCGGAAACTCGTGAAAACAATTTTAGAGCGATCCAACGGTCGGATCTATAGTTATGGACGTTTTGATCCGGTACTCTCATCGGGTCGGTGGTATGGCCCGACCGGACATCGTCGTCGTTGCAGCACCGATTCCACGCTAGTCCATGTAAAACAGCCTCTGAAAACTCGTGAAAAAATTTTAGGAGCGATCCAACGGTCGGATCTATAGTTATGGACGTTTTGATCCTGGTTCTCTCATCGGGTCGGTGGTAAGGGCCGACCGGACATCTTCGTCGAGTTGCAGTACCGATTCCACGCTACTCCATGTAAAACAGCCTCCGGAAACTCGTGAAAAAAAATTTAGAGCGATCCAACGGTCGGATCTATAGTTATGGACCTTTTTAACCGGTAATTCAGTCGGGTCTGTGTTTTGGGCCGCTGGACCGCATCGTCGGAGTGGCAAACCGAATCAACGCTATCCATGTAAAACAGCCTCCGGAAACTCGTGAAAACAATTTTAGAGCGATCCAACGGTCGGATCTATAGTTATGGACGTTTTGATCCGGTACTCTCATCGGGTCGGTGTTAAGGCCCGACGGACATATTCGTCGTGCAGTATCGATTCCACGCTACTCCATGTAAAACAGCCTCCGGAAACTCGTGAAAACAATTTTAGAGCGATCCAACGGTCTGATCTATAGTTATGGACTTTTTGATCCGGTACTCTCATCGGGTCGGTGGTAAGGCCCGACCGGACATCGTCTTCGTGCAACCGATTCCACGCTACTCCATGTAAAACAGCCTCCGGAAACTCGTGAAAACAATTTAGAGCGATCCAACGGTCGAATCTATAGTTATGAGACGTTTTGATCCGGTACTCTCATCGGGTCGGTGGTAAGGCTCCGACCGGACATCTTCGTCGTGCAGTACCGATTCCACGCTACTCCATGTAATACAGCCTCCGGAAACTCGTGAAAAAAATTTTAGACCGATCCAACGGTCGGATCTATAGTTATGGACCTTTTAAACCGGTAATTCAGTCGGGTCGGTCTTTTGGGCCGCCGGACCGCATCGTCGGAGTGTCAAACCGATTCCACGCTAGTCCATGTAAAACAGCCTCCGGAAACTCGTGAAAAACAATTTTAGAGCGATCCAACGGTCGGATCTATAGTTATGGACCTTTTAAACGGTAATTCAGTGGGGTTGGTCCTATGGGCGGCCTGACCGCATCGTCGTGGAGTGGCAAACGGATTCACGCTACTTCATGTAAAACAGCCTCCGGAAACTCGTGAAAACAATTTTAGAGCGAACCAACGGTCGGATCTATAGTTATGGACTTTTGATCCGGTACTCTCATCGGGTCGGTGGTATGGCACACCAGACATCGTCATCGTGCAGTACCGATTCCACGCTAATCCATGTAAAACAGCCTCCGGAAACTCGTGAAAAAAATTTTAGAGCGATCCAACGGTCGGATCTATAGTTATGGACCTTTTAAACCGGTAATTCAGTCGGGTTGGTCTTTTGGTCCGACGGACCGCATCGTCGGAGTGGCAAACGGAACAACGCTACTCCATGTAAAACAGCCTCCGGAAACTCGTGAAAACAATTTTAGAGCGATCCAACGGTCGGATCTATAGTTATGGACTTTTTGATCCGGTACTCTTCATCGGGTCGGTGGTAAGGCCCCACCAGACATCGTCGTCGTGCAGCACCGATTCCACGCTAATCCATGTAAAACAGCCTCCGGAAACTCGTGAAAATAATTTTAGAGCGATCCAACTGTCGGATCTATTGTTATGGACGTTTTGATCCGGTACTCTCATCGGGTCGGTGGTAAGGCCCGACCGGACATCGTCGTCAGTGCAGTATCGATTCCATGATACTCCATGTAAAACAGCCTCCGGAAACTCATGAAAAAAATTTTAGAGCGATCCAACGGTCGGATTTATAGTTATGGACCTTTTAAACGGTATTCAGTCGGGTCTGTCTTTTGGGCCGCCTGACCGCATCGTCGAAGTGCAAACCGATTCAATGCTATTCCATGTAAAACAGCCTCCGGAAACTCGTGTGAAAACAATTTTAGAGCGATCCAACGGTCGGATCTATAGTTTATGGACGTTTTGTTACGGTACTCTCATCGGGTCGGTGGTAAGGCCCGACGGGACATCGTCGTCGTGCAGTACCGATTCCACGCTACGCAATGTAAAACAGCCTCCGAAAACTCGTGAAAAAATTTTAGAGCGATCCAACGGTCGGATCTATAGTTATGGACGTTTTGATCCGTACTCTCATCGGGTCGGTGGTAAGGCCCGACCGGACATCGTCGACGGGCAGTAACGATTCCACGCTACTCCATGTAAATCAGCCTCCGGAAACTCGTGAAAAAAATTTTAGAGCTATCCAATCGGTCGGATCTATAGTTATGGACTTTTAAACCGGTAATTCAATCGGGTCTGTGGTTATGGGGCCTGACCGCATCGTCGGAGTGGCAAACCGATTCAACGCTATTCCATGTAAAACAGCCTCCGGAAACTCGTGAAAACAATTTTAGAGCGATCCAACGGTCGGATCTATAGTTATGGACGTTTTGATCCGGTACTCTCATCGGGTCGGGTGGTAAGGCCCCCGACGGACATCTTCGTCGTGCAGTATCGATTCCACGCTACTCCATGTAAAACAGCCTCCGGAAACTCGTGAAAAACATTTTTAGAGCGATCCAACGATAGGATCTATAGTTATGACGTTTTGATACGGTACTCTCATCGGGTCGGTGGTAAGGCCGACCGGACATCGTCTTCGTGCAGCACCGATTCCACGCTTACTCCATGTAAAACAGCCTCCGGAAACTCGTGAAAAAAAATTTTAGGAGCGATCCAACGGTCGGATCTATAGTTATGGACCTTTTGATCCGGTACTCTCATCGGGTCGGTGGTAAGGCCAGACCGGACATCGTCGTCGTGCAGCACCGATTCACGCTACTCCATGTAAAACAGCCTCCGGAAACTCGTGAAAACAATTTTAGAGCGATCCAACGGTCGGATCTATAGTTATGGACGTTTTGATCCTGTACTCTCATCGGGTCGGTGGTAAGGCCCGACCGGACATCTTCGTCGTGCATGTATCGATTGCACGCTACTCCATGTAAAACAGCCTCCGGAAACTCGTGAAAAAAATTTTAGAGCGATCCAACGGTCGGATCTATAGTTATGGACCTTTTAAACGGTATTCAATCGGGTCGGTCTTTGGGGCGCCTGACCGCATCGTCGGAGTGGCAAACCGATTCAACGCTATTCATGTAAAACAGCCTCCGGAAACTCGTGAAAACAATTTTAGAGCGATCCAACGGTCGGATCTATAGTTATGGACGTTTTGATCCGGTACTCGCATCGGGTCGGTGGTAAGGCCCGACCCGGACATCGTCGTCGTGCTGTATCGATTCCACGCTACTCCATGTAAAACAGCCTCCGGAAACTCGTGAAAAATATTTTAGAGCGATCCAACGGTCGGTTATATAGTTATGGACCTTTTAAACCGGTAATTCAGTGGGGTCGGTCTTTTGGGCCGCCGGACCGCATCGTCGGAGTGGCAAACCGATTCAACGCTACTCCATGTAAAACAGCCTCCGGAAACTCGTGAAAACAATTTTAGAGCGATCCAACGGTCTGATCTATAGTTATGGACCTTTTGATCCGGTACTCTCAGTGGGTCGGTGGTAAGTCCCGACCAGACATCGTCGTCGTGCAGTATCGATTCCATGCTATCCATGTAAAACAGCCTCCGGAAACTCGTGAAAAAAATTTTAGAGCGATCCAACGATCGGATCTATAGTTATGGACCTTTTGATTCGGTACTCTCATCGGGTCGGTGGTAAGGCCCGACCGGACATCTTCGTCGTGCAGTACCGATTCCACGCTACTCCATGTAAAACAGCCTCCGGAAACTCGTGAAAAAAAATTTAGAGCGATCCAACGGTCGGATCTATAGTTATGGACCTTTTAAACCGGTAATTCAGTCGGGTCGGTCTTTTGGCCCGCCTGACCGCATCGTCGGAGTGGCAAACCGAATCCACGCTATTCCATGTAAAACAACCTCCGGAAACTCGTGAAAACAATTTTAGACCGATCCAACGGTCGGATCTATAGTTATGGACGTTTTGATCCGTTACTCTCATCGGGTCGGTGGTAAGGCCCGACCGGACAGCGTCGTCGTGCAGCACCGATTCCACGCTACTCATGTAAAACAGCCTCCGGAAACTCGTGAAAAAAATTTTAGAGCGATCCAACGGTCGGATCTATAGTTATGGACCTTTTGATCCGGTAATTCAGTCGGGTCGGTTTTTTGGGCCGCCGGACCGCATCGTCGGAGTGGCAAACGGATTCCACGCTACTCCATGTAAAACAGCCTCCGGAAACTCGTGAAAACAATTTTTAGAGCGATCTAACGGTCTGATCTATAGTTATGGACTTTTTGATCCGGTTAACTCTCATCGGGTCGGTGGTATGGGCCGACGGACATCGTCGTCGTGCAGCATCGATTCAACGCTAATCCATGTAAAACAGCCTCCGGAAACTCGTGAAAACAATTTTAGAGCGATCCAACGGTCGGATCTATAGTTATGGACGTTTTGATCCGGTACTCTCATCGGGTCGGTGGTAGGCCCGACCGGACATCGTCGTCGTGCAGTTCCGATTCCACGCTAGTCCATGTAAAACAGCCTCCGAAACTCGTGAAAAAATTTTAGATCGATCCAACGTCGGATCTATAGTTATGGACGTTTTGATACGATACTCTCATCGGGTCGGTGGTAAGGCCCGACCGGACATCGTCCTCGTGCAGCACCGTTTCCACGCTACTCCATGTAAAACAGCCTCCAGAAACTCTTGAAAAAATTTAGAGCGATCCAACGGTCGGATCTATAGTTATGGACCTTTTGATCCGGTACTCTCATCGGGTCGGTGGTAAGGGCCGACCGGACATCGTCGTTGTGCAGCATCGATTCCACGCTACTCCATGTAAAACAGCCTCCGGAAACTCGTGAAAAACATTTTAGACCGATCCAACGGTCGGATCTATAGTTATGGACCTTTTGATCCGGTACTCTCATCGGGTCGGTGTTAAGGCCCGACCGGACATCGTCGTCGTGCAGCACCGATTCCACGCTATTCCATGTAAACACAGCCTCCGAAAACTCATGAAAAACTTTTTAGAGCGATCCAACGGTCGGATCTATAGTTATGGACTTTTTGATCCGGTACTCTCATCGGGTCGGTGGTAAGACTCCGACCGGACATCGTCTTCGTGGCAACACCGATTCCACGCTACTCCATGTAAAACAGCCTCTGGAAACTCGTGAAAAAGCTTTTAGAGCGATCAACGGTCGGATCTATAGTTATGGACGTCTGATCCGGTACTCTCATCGGGTCGGTGGTAATGCCCGACCGGGACATCGTCGTCGTGCAGCACCGATTCCAACCTATTCCATGTAAACACAGCCTCCGAAAACTCATGAAAAACAATTTTAGAGCGATCCAACGGTCGGATCTATAGTTATGGACTTTTTGATCTGGTACTCTCATCGGTGTCGGTGGTAAGGCCCGACCGGACATCGCCGTCCTGCAGCACCGATTCCACGCTACTCCATGTAAAACAGCCTCCGGAAACTAGTGAATACAATTTTTAGAGCGATCCAACGGTCGGATCTATAGTTATGGACGTTTTGAACTGGTACTCTCATCGGGTCGGTGCTATGGCCCGACCGGACATCGTCGTCGTGCAGCACCGATTCCACGCTAGTCCATGTAAAACAGCCTCCGAAAACTCGTGAAAAAATTTTAGAGCGATCCAACGGTCGGATCTATAGTTATGGACGTTTTGATCCTGTACTCTCATCGGGTCGGTGGTAAGGCCCGACCGGACATCGTCGTCGTTGCAGTACCGTTTCCACGATACTCCATGTAAAACAGCCTCCGGAAACTCGTTGAAAAAAATTTAGAGCGATCCAATGGTCGGATCTATAGTTATGGACCTTTTAAACCGGTAATTCAGTCGGGTCTGTGTTTTGGGCTGCCGACCGCATCGTCGGAGTGGCAAACCGATTCAACGCTATTCCATGTAAAACAGCCTCCGGAAACTCGTGAAATCAATTTTAGAGCGATCCAACGGTCGGATCTATAGTTATGGACGTTTTGATCCGTTACTCTCATGGGGTCGGTGGTAAGGCCCGACCGGACATCTTCGTCGTGCAGTATCGATTCACGCTACTCCATGTAAAACAGCCTCCGGAAACTCGTGAAAACAATTTTAGAGCGATCCAACGGTCTGATCTATAGTTATGGACTTTTTGATCCGGTACTCTCATCGGGTCGGTGGTAAGGCCCGACCGGACATCGTCTTCGTGCAACACCGATTCACGCTACTCCATGTAAAACAGCCTCCGGAAACTCTGTGAAATAAATTTTAGAGCGATCCAACGGTCGGATCTATAGTTATGGACTTTTTTGATCAGGTACTCTCATCGGGTCGGTGGTAAGGCCCGACCGGACATCTTCGTCGTGCAGTATCGATTCCACGCTAATCCATGTAAAACAGCCTCCGGAAACTCGTGAAAAAAATTTTAGACCGATCCAACGGTCGGATCTATAGTTATGGACCTTTTAAACCGGTTATTCAGTCGGGTCGGTCTTTTGGGCCGCCGGACCGCATCGTCAGTGGCAAACCGATTCAACGCTAGTCCATGTAAAACAGCCTCCGGAAACTCGTGAAAACAATTTTAGAGCGATCCAACGGTCGGATCTATAGTTATGGACCTTTTAAACCGGTTATTCAGTCGGGTCGGTCCTAAGGGCCACCTGACATCTTCGTCGGAGTGGCAATCGGATTCAACGCTACTCCATGTTAAAACAGCCTCCGGAAACTCGTGAAAACAATTTTAGAGCGATCCAACGGTCGGATCTATAGTTATGGACCTTTTGATCCGGTACTCTCATCGGGTCGGTGGTAAGGCCCCACCAGACATCGTCATCGTGCAGTACCGATTCCACACTAATCCATGTAAAACAGCCTCCGGAAACTCGTGAAAAAATTTTAGAGCGATCCAACGGTCGGATCTATAGTTATGGACCTTTTAAACGGTACTTCAGTCGGGTCGGTCTTTTGGGCCGCCGGACCGCATCGTCGCAGTGGCAAACGGATTCAACGCTACTCCATGTAAAACAGCCTCCGGAAACTCGTGAAAACAATTTTAGAGCGTTCCAACGGTCTGATCTATAGTTATGGACTTTTTGATCCGGTACTCTCATCGGGTCGGTGGTAAGGCCCATCGGACATCGTCGTCGTGCAGCACCGATTCCATACTATCCATGTAAAACAGCCTCCGGAAACTCGTGAAAAAAATTTTTAGAGCGATCCAACGATCGGATCTATAGTTATGGACGTTTTGATCCTGTACTCTCATCGGGTCGGTGGTAATGCCCGACCGGTCATCGTCGTCGTGCAGTATCGATTCCAACCTACTCCATGTAAAACAGCCTCCGGAAACTCGTGAAAAAAATTTTAGAGCGATCCAACGGTCGGATCTATAGTTATGGTCCTTTTAAACCGGTAATTCAGTCGGGTCTGTCTTTTGGGCCGCCTGACCGACATCGTCGTCGTGGCAAACCGATTCAATGCTATTCCATGTAAAACAGCCTCTGGAAACTCGTGAAAACAATTTTAGAGCGATCCAACGGTCGGATCTATAGTTATGGACGTTTTGATCCGGTACTCTCATCGGGTCGGTGGTAAGGCCCGACCGGACATCTTCGTCGTGCAGTATCGATTCCACGCTACTCCATGTAAAACAGCCTCCGGAAACTCGTGAAAAAAATTTTGGTGCGATCCAACGGTCGGTTCTATAGTTATGGACCTTTTGATCCGGTAATTCATCGGGTCGGTGGTAAGGCCCGACCGGACATCGTCGTCGTGCAGCACCGATTGCACGCTACTCCATGTAAAACAGCCTCCGGAAACTCGTGAAAATAATTTTAGAGCGATCCAACGGTCGGATCTATAGTTATGGACCTTTTGAACCGGTAATTCAGTCGGGTCGGTCTTTTGGGCCGCCGGACCAAATCGTCGGAGTGGCAAACCGATTCAACGCTACTCCATGTAAAACAGCCTCCGGAAACTCGTGAAAACAATTTTAGAGCGATCCAACGGTCGGATCTATAGTTATGGACGTTTTGATCCGGTACTCTCATCGGGTCGGTGGTAAGGGCCGACCGGACATCGTCGTCGTGCGCACCGATTCCACGCTACTCCATGTAAAACAGCCTCCGAAAACTCGTGAAAAAATTTTAGAGCGATCCAACGTTCGGATCTATAGTTATGGACGTTTTAAACCGGTAATTCAGTCGGGTGGTCTTTTGGGCTGCCGGACCGCATCGTCGTAGTGGCAAACCGATTCAATGCTACTCATGTAAAACAGCCTCCGGAAACTCGTGAAAAAATTTTAGAGCGATCCAATGGTCGGATCTATAGTTTTATGGACGTTTTGATCCGATACTCTCATCGGGTCGGTGGTAAGGCCCGACCGGACATCTTCGTCGTGCAGTATCGATTCCACGCTACTCCATGTAAAACAGCCTCCGGAAACTCGTGAAAAAATTTTAGAGCGATCCAACGTCGGATCTATAGTTATGGACCTTTTGGTCCGGTAATCTCAGTCGGGTCGGTCTTTTGGCCCGACCGGAACGCATCGTAAGAGTGGCAAACCGATTCCACGCTATTCCATGTAAAACAGCCTCCGGAAACTCGTGAAAAAAATTTTAGAGCGATCCAACGGTCGGATCTATAGTTATGGACCTTTTGATCTGGTACTCTCATCGGGTCGGTGGTAAGGCCCGACCGGACATCGTCGTCGTGCAGCACCGATTCCACGCTACTCCATGTAAAACAGCCTCCGAAAACTCGTAAAAATTTTAGAGCGATCCAACGGTCGGATCTATAGTTATGGACCTTTTAAACCGGGTATTCAGTCGGGTTGGTCTTTTGGGCCGCCGGACCGCATCGTCGGAGTGGCAAACCGATTCAACGCTACTCCATGTAAAACAGCCTCCGAAACTCGTGAAAACAATTTTAGAGCGATCCAACGGTCGGTTCTATAGTTATGGACTTTTTGATCCGGTACTCTCATCGGGTCGGTGGTAAGGCCCAAACGGACATCGTCGTCGTGCAGTACCGATTCCATGCTACTCCATGTAAAACAGCCTCCGGAAACTCGTGAAAAAAATTTTAGAGCGATCCAACGATCGGATCTATAGTTATGGACGTTTTGATCCTGTACTCTCTTCGGGTCGGTGGTAAGGCCCGACCGGACATCTTCGTCGTGCAGTATCGATTCCACGCTACTCCATGTAAAACAGCCTCCGGAAACTAGTGAAAAAAATTTTAGAGCGATCCAACGGTCGGATCTATAGTTATGGACCTTTGAAACCGGTACTCTCAGTCGGGTCGGTCTTTTGGGCCGCCTGACCGCATCGTCGGAGTGGCAAACCGAATCAACGCTACTCCATGTAAAACAGCCTCCGGAAACTCGTGAAAACAATTTTAGAGCGATCCAACGGTCTGATCTATAGTTATGGACGTTTTGATCCGATACTCTCATCGGGTCGGTGGTAAGGCCCGACCGGACATCTTCGTCGTGCAGTATCGATTCCACGCTACTCCATGTAAAACAGCCTCCGGAAACTCGTGAAAAAAATTTTAGAGCGATCCAACGGTCGGATCTATAGATATGGACCTTTTAAACCGGTAATTCAGTCGGGTTGGTCTTATGGGCCGCCTGACCGCATCGTCGGAGGGGCAAACCGATTCAACGCTATTCCATGTAAAACAGCCTCCGAAAACTCGTGAAAACAATTTTAGAGCGATCCAACGGTCTGATCTATAGTTATGGACCTTTTGATCCGGTACTCTCATCGGGTCGGTGGTAAGGCCCCACCGGACATCGTCGTCGTGCAGTACCGATTCCACGCTAATCCATGTAAAACAGCCTCCGGAAACTCGTGTGAAAAAATTTTAGAGCGATCCAACGGTCTGATCTATAGTTATGGACCTTTTAAACCGTATTCAGTCGGGTCGGTCTTTTGGGCCGCCGGACCGCATCGTCGGAGTGGCAATCCGATTCAACGCTAGTCCATGTAAAACAGCCTCCGGAAACTCGTGAAAACAATTTTAGAGCGATCCAACGGTCGGATCTATAGTTATGGACGTTTTGATCCGATACTCTCATCGGGTCGGTGGTTAGGCCCGACCGGACATCTTCGTCGTGCAGTATCGATTCCAACGCTACTCCATGTAAAACAGCCTCCGGAAACTCGTTGAAAACAATTTTAGAGCGATCCAACGGTCGGATCTATAGTTATGGACCTTTTAAACCGGTAATTCAGTCGGGTCGGTCCTTTGGGCCCGCCGGACGCATCGTCGTGAGTGGCAAACCGATTCAACGCTACTCCATGTAAAACAGCCTCTGGAAACTCGTGAAAACAATTTTAGAGCGATCCAACGGTCGGGATCTATAGTTATGGACGTTTTGATTCGGTACTCTCATCGGATCGGTGCTAAGGCCCGACCGGACATCGTCGTCGTGCAGCACCGATTCCACGATATTCCATGTAAAACAGCCTCCGAAAACTCGTGAAAAAAATTTTAGAGCGATCCAACGGTCGGATCTATAGTTATGGACGTTTAAACCGATAATTCATCGGGTCGGTCTTTGGGCCGCCGGACCACATCGTCGTGGAGTGGCAAACCGATTCCAACGCTATTCCATGTAAAACAGCCTCCGGAAACTCGTGAAAAAACTTTTAGAGCGATCCACGGTCGGATCTATAGTTATGGACCTTTTGATCCGGTACTCTCATCGGGTCGGTGGTAAGGCCCGATCCGGACATCGTCGTCGTGCAGCACCGATTCCACGCTACTCCATGTAAAACAGCCTCCGAAAACTCGTGAAAAAATTTTAGACCGATCCAACGGTCGGATCTATAGTTATGGACGTTTTAATCCGGAAATTCAGTCGGGTCGGTCTTTTGGGCCGCCGGACCATCGTCGGAGTGGCAAACCGATTCAACGCTATTCCATGTAAAACAGCCTCCGGAAACTCGTGAAAAAATTTAGAGCGATCCAACGGTCGGATCTATAGTTATGGACCTTTTGATCCGGTACTCTCATCGGGTCGGTGGTAAGGCCCGACCGGACATCGTCGTCGTTGCAGCATCGATTCCACGCTTCTCCATGTAAAACAGCCTCCGAAAACTCGTGAAAAAATTTTAGAGCGATCCAACGGTCGGATCTATAGTTATGGAACTTTTAAACCGGTACTTCAGTCGGGTCGGTCTTTTGGGCCGCCAGGACCGCATCGTCGGAGTGGCAACCGATTCAACGCTATTCCATGTAAAACAGCCTCCGGAAACTCGTGAAAACAATTTTAGAGCGATCAACGGTCGGATCTATAGTTATGGACTTTTGATCCGGTACTCTCATCGGGTCGGTGGTAAGGCCCCACCGGACATCGTCGTCGTGCAGTACCGATTCCACGCTACTCCATGTAAAACAGCCTCGGAAACTCGTGAAAAAAATTTTAGAGCGATCCATACGGTCGGATCTATAGTTATGGGTTATGAACCGGTTATCTCAGTCGGGTCGGTCTTATGGGCCGCCTGACCGCATCGTCGGAGTGGCAAACCGATTCAATGCTATTCCATGTAAAACAGCCTCCGGAAACTCGTGAAAACAATTTTAGAGCGATCCAACGGTCGGATCTATAGTTATGGACGTTTTGATCCGGATACTCTCACGGGTCGGTGGTAAGGCCCGACCGGACTCTTCGTCGTGCAGTATCGATTCCACGCTACTCCATGTAAAACAGCCTCCGGAAACTCGTGAAAAAAATTTTAGAGCGATCCAACGGTCGAATCTATAGTTATGGACCTTTTAAACCGGTATTTCAGTCGGGTTGGTCTTTTGGGCCGCCGGACCGCATCGTCGGAGTGGCAACCGATTCCACGCTACTCCATGTAAAACAGCCTCCGGAAACTCGTGAAAACTATTTTAGAGCGATCCAACGGTCGGATCTATAGTTATGGACCTTTTGATCCGGTACTCTCATCGGGTCGGTGGTAAGGCCCGACCAGACATCGTCGTCGTGCAGCAGTACCGATTCCACGCTACTCCATGTAAAACAGCCTCCGGAATACTCGTGAAAAAAATTTTAGAGCGATCCAACGGTCGGATCTATAGTTATGGACCTTTTAAACCGGTAATTCAGTCGGGTCGGTCTTTTGGGCCGCCGGACCGCATCGCCGGAGTGCAGCAACCGATTCAACGCTAGTCCATGTAAAACAGCCTCTGGAAACTCGTGAAAACAATTTTAGAGCGATCCAACGGTCGGATCTATAGTTATGGACGTTTTGATCCGATACTCTCAGCGGGTCGGTGGTATGGCCCGACCGGACATCTTCGTCGTGCAGTATCGATTCCACGCTATTCCATGTAAAACAGCCTCCGGAAACTCGTGAAAAAAATTTTAGAGCGATCCAACGGTCGGATCTATAGTTATGGACCTTTTAAACCGGTAATTCAGTCGGGTCGGTCTTTTGGGCCGCTGGACCGCATCGTCGGAGTGGCAAACCGATTCAACGCTATTCCATGTAAAACAGCCTCCGGAAACTCGTGAAAACAATTTTAGAGCGATCCAACGGTCGGATCTATAGTTATGGACGTTTTGATCCGGTACTCTCATAGGGTCGGTGGTAAGGCCCGACCGGAAATCGTCGTCGTGCAGCACCGATTCAACGCTACTCCATGTAAAACAGCCTCCGAAACTCGTGAAAAACTTTTAGAGCGATCCAACGGTCGGATCTATAGTTATGGACCTTTTAATCCGGTAATTCAGTCGGGTAAGTCTTTTGGGCCGACCGGACCGCATCGTCGTCGTGCCACACCGATTCAACGCTATTCCATGTAAAACCGCCTCGGAAACTCAGTGAAAAAAATTTTAGAGCGATCCAACGTTCGGATCTATAGTTATGGACGTTTGGATCCGGTACTCTCATCGGGTCGGTGGTAAGGCCCGACCGGACATCGTCGTCGTGCAGCACCGATTCCACGCTACTCCATGTAAAACAGCCTCCGAAAACTCGTGAAAAAATTTTAGAGCGATCCAACGGTCGGATCTATAGTTATGGACCTTTTAAACCGGTAATTCAGTCGGGTTGGTCTTTTGGGCCGCCGGACCGCATCGTCGGAGTGGCAAACCGATTCAACGCTATTCCATGTAAAACAGCCTCCGGAAACTCGTGAAAACAATTTTAGAGCGATCCAACGGTCTGATCTATAGTTATGGACTTTTTGATCCGGTACTCTCATCGGGTCGGTGGTAAGGCACAACCGACATCGTCGTCGTGCAGTACCGATTCCATGCTACTCCATGTAATACAGCCTCCGGAAACTCGTGAAAAAAATTTTAGAGCGATCCAACGGTCGGATCTATAGTTATGGACGTTTTGATCCTGTACTCTCATCGGGTCGGTGGTAAGGCCCGACCGGACATCTTCGTCGTGCAGTATCGATTCCACGATACTCCATGTAAAACAGCCTCCGGAAACTCATGAAAAAAATTTTAGAGCGATCCAACGGTCGGATCTATAGTTATGGACCTTTTATCCGGTAATTCATCGGGTCTGTCTTTTGGGCCGCCTGACCGCATCGTCGTCGTGCAAACCGATTCCACGCTATTCCATGTAAAACAGCCTCCGGAAACTCGTGAAAACAATTTTAGAGCGATCCAACGGTCGGATCTTATAGTTATGGACGTTTTGATCCGGTACTCTCATCGGGTCGGTGGTAAGGCCCGACCGGACATCTTCGTCGTGCAGTACCGATTCCTCGCTACTCCATGTAAAACAGCCTCCGGAAACTCGTGTGAAAAAAATTTTAGAGCGATCCAACGGTCGGATCTATAGTTATGGACCTTATAAACCGGTACTTCAGTCGGGTCGGTCTTTTGGGCCGCCGGACCGCATCGTCGGAGTGGCAAACCGATTCAACGCTATTCCATGTAAAACAGCCTCCGGAAACTCGTGAAAACAATTTTAGAGCGATCCAACGGTCGGATCTATAGTTATGGACGTTTTGAACCGGTACTCTCATCGGGTCGGTGGTAAGGCCCCACCTGACATCGTCATCGTGCAGTACCGATTCCATGCTAATCCATGTAAAACAGCCTCCGGAAACTCGTGAAAAAAATTTTAGAGCGATCCAACGGTCGGATCTATAGTTATGGACGTTTTGATCCTGTACTCTCATCGGGTCGGTGGTAAGGCCCGACCGGACATCTTCGTCGTGCAGTATCGATTCCACGATACTCCATGTAAAACAGCCTCCGGAAACTCGTGAAAAAAATTTTAGAGCGATCCAACGGTCGGATCTATAGTTATGGACCTTTTAAACCGGTAATTCAGTCGGGTCGGTCTTTTGGGCCGCCTGACAGCATCGTCGGAGTGGCAAACCGAATTCAACGCTATTCCATGTAAAACAGCCTCCGGAAACTCGTGAAAACAATTTTAGAGCGATCCAACGGTCGGATCTATAGTTATGGACGTTTTGATCCGGTACTCTCATCGGGTCGGTGGTAAGGCCCGACCGGACATCTTCGTCGTGCAGTATCGATTCCACGCTACTCCATGTAAAACAGCCTCCGGAAACTCGTTGAAAAAAATTTTAGAGCGATCCAACGGTCGGATCTATAGTTATGGACGTTTTAAACCGGTAATTCAGTCGGGTCGGTCTTTTGGCCGCCCTACCGCATCGTCGGAGTGGCAAACCGATTCAACGCTATTCCATGTAAAACAGCCTCCGGAAACTCGTGAAAAACAATTTTAGAGCGATCCAACGGTCGGATCTATAGTTATGGACGTTTTGATCCGGTACTCTCATCGGGTCGGTGGTAAGGCCCGACCGGACATCGTCGTCGTGCAGCACCGATTCCACGCTACTCGATGTAAAACAGCCTCCGGAAACTCGTGTAAAAATTTTAGAACGATCCAACGG
This sequence comes from Populus alba x Populus x berolinensis, assembly GCA_029228515.1. Lineage (NCBI taxonomy): Eukaryota > Viridiplantae > Streptophyta > Magnoliopsida > Malpighiales > Salicaceae > Populus > Populus alba x Populus x berolinensis. The sequence goes on along the minus strand of JAQIZT010000118.1, from coordinate 10,461 downwards.
TCAGATCTATAGTTATGGACCTTTTAAACCGGTAATTCAGTCGGGTCGGTCTTATGGGCCGCCGGACCGCATCGTCGGTGTGGCAAACCGATTCAACGCTACTCCATGTAAAACAGCCTCCGGAAACTCGTGAAAACAATTTTAGAGCGATCCAACGGTCGGATCTATAGTTATGGACGTTTTGATCGGAACTTCATCGGGTCGGTGGTAAGGACCGACCGGACATCGTCGTCGTGCAGCACCGATTCCACGCTATTCCATGTAAAACAGCCTCCGAAAACTCGTGAAAAAAATTTTAGAGCGATCCAACGGTCGGATCTATAGTTATGGACGTTTTGATCCGGTACTCTCATCGGGTCGGTGGTAAGGCCCGACCGGACATCTTCGTCGTGCAGTATCGATTCCACGCTACTCCATGTAAAACAGCCTCCGGAAACTCGTGAAAAAAATTTTAGAGCGATCCAACGGTCGGATCTATAGTTATGGACCTTTTAAACCGGATAATTCAGTTCGGGATGTCGGTCTTTTGGGTCCGCCGGACCGCATCGTCGGGAGTGGCAAACCGATTCAACGCTATTTCCATGTAAAACAGCCTCCGGAGGAAAACTCGTTGGGAAAACAATTTTAGAGCGATCCAACGGTCGGATCTATAGTTATGGACGTTTTGATCCGGTACTCTCATCGGGTCGGTTGCTAAGGCCCGACCGGACATCGTCGTCGTGCCGCACCGATTCCACACTATTCCACCACTGTAAAACAGCCTCCGAACAACTCGTGAAAAATTTTTAGAGCGATCCAACGGTCGGATCTATAGTTATGGACACTTTTAAAATGGTAATTCAGTCGGAGGTCGGTCTTTTGGGCCGCCGGACCGCTTCGTCGGCAGTGGCAAAACCGATTTCTTCAACGACTTAGTCCATGTCAAAACAGCCTCCCGGAAACTCGTGTGGAAATGAAAAAATTTTAGAGCTGATCCAACGGATACGGTTCTGGATCTATAGTTATGGACCTTTTTGATCTTTTCTTTCTTTCCTGGGGTACTCTCATCGGGTCGGTGTAAGGCCCGACCCGGGACATCGTCGTTGCTGCTAGCACCGACTTCCACGCGACTCCATGTAAAACAAGCCTCAGAAAACTCTGTCGAAAAAACTTTTAGAGCGATCCAACGGTCGGATCTATAGTTATGGACCTTTTTAAACCGGTAATTCAGTCGGGTTGGTCTTTGGGGCCCGCCGTGACCGCATCGTCGGTGAATAGTGGCAAACCGATTCAACGCTATTCCATGTAAAACAGCCTCCGGAAACTCGATGAAAACAATTTTAGAGCTGACTCTAACGGTCGGATCTATAGTGTATGGACTTTTTGATCCGGTACTTCTCATCGGGTCGGTAGTAAGGCTGTCGAACCAGAACATCAGTCGTCGTGCAGCACCGATTTACACGCTAATCCATTGTTATGTAAAACAGCCTCCGGAAACTCGGTTGGAAAAAAATTTTAGAGCGATCCAACGATTTTCGGGATCTATAGTTATGGACGTTTTGATCCTGTACTCTCATCGGGTCGGTGGTAAGGCCCGATCCGACGACATCTTCGTCGTGCAGTTATCGATTCCACGTTCACTCCAATGTAAAACAGCCTCCGGAAACTGGTTGAAAAAAAATTTTTTTAGAGCGATTCAACGGTCGGATTTATAGTTAATGGGACCTTTTTAAAACCGGTTTAATCTCTGTCGGGTCTGTCTTTTGGGTCCGCCATGAACCGGCATCGTCCGGACGTGCGCTAACCTGAATCCATGCTATTCCATGTAAAACAGCCTCCGGAAAACTCGTTGAAAACAATTTTTAGAGCGATCCAACAGTCGGATCTATAAGTAATGGACGTTATTGATCCGATACTCTCATCGGTGTCGGTGGTTGTTAAGGCCCTGAACCGGACATCTTCGTCGTGCTAGTATCGATTCCCACGCTACTCCATGTAAAACAGCCTTAGGAAAAACTCGTTGAAAAAAATTTGTAGATGCGATCCAACGGTCGGATCTATAGTTATGGACCTTTTAACACCGGTAATCTCAGTCGGGGTCGGTCTTTGGGGCCGCCTAGGGTTCGGACCGCATCGTCGGAGTGGCAAAAAAAACCGAAATTCAACGCTTCTCCATGTAAAACAGCCTCCGGAAACTCTGTGAAAACAATTTTAGAACGATATAACGGCTTCTGATCTATAGTTATGGACCTTTTTGCATCAGGTACTCTCATCGGGTCGGTGGTAAAGGACCCCGACCAGACATCGTCGTCGTTGCTATACGTTACACGATTCCATGCTAATCCATGTAAAACAAGCCTTCTGGAAACTCGTTGAAAAAAAATTTTAGAGCTGATCCAACAGGTTCGGATCTATAGTTATGGACCGTTTTTATACGGTAATTCAGTCGGGGTCCGGTCTTTATGGGCCGACCCGGACCGCTTCGTCCGGATTAGCAGCAAACCGATTCAACGCTAGTCCATGTAAAAACAGCCTCCGGAAAACTCGTTGAGGAAAACAATTTTAGAGCGATCCAACGGTCGGATCTATAGTTAATGGGACCTTTTTGGAATTACCGGTAATCTCAGTCGGGTTGGTCTTTTGGGCCGCCGGACCGCATCGTCGGAGTGCAGCAAACGGATCTCAACGCTACTCCATGTAAAACAGCCTCCGGAAAACTCCGTTGTGGAAAACAATTTTAGAGCGATCTAACGGTCTGATCTATAGTTATGGACCTTTTGATCCGGTACTCTCATCGGGGTCAGGTGGTTAAGGCCCCGACCAGGACATCCGTCGTCGGTTTGCTAGCACCGATTCCATGCTAATCATGTAAAAAAGCCTCCGGGAAATCTCGTGCAAAAAAATTTTTAGGAGCGATCCAAACGGTCGGATCTATAGTTATGGGACTGTTTTTGATCCGGTAGTCTCATCGGGTCGGTGGTAAGGCTCTCCGACCGGGACATCTTCGTTATTAAATGTTTTCTGTGCTAGTATCGATTCCACGCTACTCCATGTAAAACAGCCTCCGGAAACTCGTGAAAAAAATTTTAGAGCGATCCAACGGTCTTTTTTTTTTTTTTTTTTCGGGGGCTTTATAGTTATGGACCTTTTTAAACTGGTTAATTCAAATGTCGGGTTGGTCTTTTGGGCCGTACCTGACGGGCATCGTCGGTAAGTGGCAAACCGGATATCCAAATGCTATTCCATGTAAAACAAGGCCTCCGGAAAACTCGTTGAAAACAATTTTAAGAGCGATCCAACGGTCGGATCTAGAAGTTATGGACGTTTTTGATCCGATACTTCTCATCGGGTCGGTGGTAACGGCAACGACTCCGGACATCTTCGTCGATTTGCAGTTATCGATTCCACGCTACTCTCCATGTAAAAACAGCCTCCGGGGAAACTCAGTGTTGAAAAAAACTTTTTAGAGCGATCCAACGGTCGGATCTTATAGTTATGGTCCTTTTAAACCGGTACTTATCTGTCGGGTCGGTCTTAAAGGCATCGACCGGACCGCATCCCCGTCGGAGTGGCAGCACCGATTCAACGCTTTTTCTATGGTAAAACAGCCTCCGGAAACTCGTGACAAACAATTTTAGAGCGATCCAACGGTCGAGCGATCTAATAGTTAATGGACGTTTTGATCCGATAACTCTTCATCGGGTCGGTGGTAAGGGCCCGAACCGGACACTTCGTCGGTTTTGTTCGGTGCTAGCACCGATTCCACGCTAATTCAATGTTAAAAACAGCCTCCGAAAACTCGTGAAAAACTTTTAGAGTCGATCCAACGGTCGGATCTTATAGTTATGGACTTTTTAAACCGGTTAATTCAGTCGGGTCTAGGTCTTTTGTGGCAGACCGGACCGCATCGTCGGACAAGTGCAGCAAACCGATTCAAACGCTATCTCCATGTAAAACAGCCTCCGGAAACTCGTGGGAAAACAATTTTAGAGCGATCCACACAGGTCGGATCTATAGTTATGGACTGTTTTGATCCCTGGTACTTCTCATCGGTTGTCGGTGGTATAGGATCTGGTGCCGATCCGGACATTCTTCGGTCGTTGCAGTATCGTATTCCACGCTACTCCATGTAAAAAAAACAGTCCTCCGGGAGGAAACTCGTGAAAAAAAATTTTAGAGCGATCCAACGGTATACGTAGGATCTATCAGTTATGGACCTTTTGATCTGCGTACTCTCAGTCGGGTCTAGGTTGGATAAGGGCCGCCGACCGGACCGCATCGTCGTCTGTGCAGCACCGAATTCAACGCATACTCCATGTAAAACAGCCTCCGGAAAAACTCTGTGAAAACTAATTTTCTAGAGCGATTCCAACGGTCGGATCTATAGTTTATGGACCTTTTTAAACCGGTAATTCAGTCGGGGTCGGTCTTTTGGGCCGCCAGACCGATCGTCGTCAGTTGTGTAGTTGGCAACCGATTCAACGCATACTCCATGTTATAAAAACCCAGCCTCCGGGAACACACGTGAAAACAACTTTTTAGAGCGATCCAACGGGTCGGATCTATAGTTATGGACGTTTTGATCCTGGTACTCTTCATCGGGTCGAGGTGCTAAGGCATCCGACCGGACATTCGTCGCTCTTGTGCCAGCACGATTCCACGCTATTCCATGTTAAAACAGCCTCCGAAGAAAACTCGTTTGAAAAAATTTTTTAGAGCGATCCAACGGTCGGATCTATAGTTATGGACCTTTTAAACGGATTACTCTCAGTCGGGTATGGTCCTTTTTGGGCCGCCGGACCGCATCGTCGGAGTGCAGCAAACCGGATTCAACCGCTACTCCCATGTTTAAAACAGCCTCCGGAAAGGAAAACTCGTGAAAACAAACGTTTTAGAGCGATCAACGGTCTTGATCTATAGTTATGGACCTTTTGATCCTGGTTACTCTACATCGGGGTCGGTGGTAAGGCACCACCGACGACATCGTCGTCCGTGCTTAGTCACGATTCAACGCCTACTCCATGTAAAACAGCCTCTGGAACAACTGTAGTGAAAAAAATTCTTAGAGCGATTCCAACGGTTCGGGATCTATAGTTATGGAACTTTTAAACCGGTAATCTCAGTCGGTAGGTCGGTCTTTTGGGCATCGACGGGAACCGCATCGTCGGTTTCGAAGTGCAGCAATACCGATTCCAACGGCTACTCCATGGTAAAACAGCTTCCGGAAACTCGTTGAAAAAAACTTTTAGGAGCGATAATATCAACGGCTCGGATCTATTAGTTATGGACCTTTTAAACCGGTAATGCTCAGTCGGGTCGTTCTTTTGGGCTCGCCTGACCGCACCTTCGTCGGAGTGCTGCAAACACCGATTCAAACGGCTACTCCATGTAAAACAGCCTCCGGAAAACTCGTGAAAACAATTTTAGAGCGATTCCAACGGTCGGATCTTATAGGTTAAGAGACCTTTTGATTCCGGTTACTCTCAATCGGGTCGGTGGTAAGGCACCAGACCAGACATCGTCGTCGTGCTTTAGTACCGATTCAATCCGCTAACTCCATGTAAATCAGCCTCCGGAAACTCGTTTGAAAAAAATTTTAGAGCGATCCCAACGGTCGTGCGATCTATTGGTCATGGGGGACGTTTTGATAAAACCGGTAGTCTCATCGGGTTCGGTGGTAAGGCATGCCGACCGGACATCATGCGTCGTGCAGTGGCAAAATCGATTCCACGCTACTCCATGTTAAAAACAGCCTCTGGAAACCCATTGTGAAAAAAAATTTTAGAGCGATCCAACGGTCGGATCTATAGTTTTTGACCTTTTAAACCGGTTAATTCAGTCGGGGTCTGGTTCTTTTGGGCGCCTGACCGCTATCGTCGGTATTAGTGGCCAAACCGAATCAATGCTTATTCCATGTTAAAAACAGTCCTCCGGAAACTCGTGAAAACAATTTTAGAGCGATCCAACGGTCGGGGATCTATAGTTAATGGACGTTTTGATCCGATACCTTCTCATCGGTGTCCGGTGGTTTAAGGCTTCGACCGGAACATCTTGTCGTTTGCAGTTGCAAGCTCGATTCCACGCTACTCCATTGTAAAACAGCCTCCCGGAAACTAATGAAAAAAATTTTAGACCGATCCAACGGTCGGACTCTATAGTTATGGACCTTTTAACACCGGTACTCTCGCTCGAGGTCGGTCCTTTTGGGCCGACGGACCGCATCGTCGGAGTTGGCAAACCGAATTCAACGATATATTCCATGTAAAACAGCCTCCGGAACACTCGTTTGTGAAAACAATTTTAAGAGCGATTCCAACGGTCGGATCTATAGTTATGGACGTTTTGATACTGGTACTCTCATCGGGTCGGTGCTAAGGCCCGACAGGACATCGTCGTCTGTTTGCAATCGCACCGATTCCACGCTATTCCATGTCAAAAACATCCTCCGAAATACTCGTGAAAAATATTTTAGACTGATCCAACGGGTCGGATCTATAGTTCGATGGGACTTTTTAAACCGGTTAATTCAGTAGGGACGGTCTTTTGGGCGCCCGAAACCGCATCGTCGGAGTGGCAACCGACTTCTACGCTACTCCATGTTAAACAGCCTCCTGGAACGGAAACTCGTTGAAAACAATTTTAGAGTGACTCCAAACGGTCGGATCTATAGTTATGGACGTTTTTGATCCGATACTCTCAATCGGGTCGGTGGTAAGGGTCCGACCGGACATCTTCGTCGGTGCAGTATCGATTCCACGCTACTCCATGTAAATACAGCCTCCGGAAACTCGTGAAAAAAAATTATAGGGGCGATCCAACGGTCGGATCTATCGTTATGGACTCCTTTTGATCCTGGTACTCTCATCGGGTCGGTGGTAAGGCCCATCCGGGACATCGTCGTCGTGCCAGCCACCGCTTCCACGCTACTACATGTTTAAACAGCCTCCGAAACTAGTGAAAAAATTTTAGTGCGATCCAAACGGTCGGATCTATAGTTATGGACCTTTTAAACCGGTTAATTCTGTCGGGTTGGTCTTTTGGGGTGGGGGCGCCAGACCGCATCGTCGGAGTGGCAAACCGATTCAACGCTTCTCCATGTAAAACAGCCTCCGGAAACTCGTGAAAACAATTTTAGAGCGATCCAACGGTCGGATCTATAGGTATGGCCGTTTTGATCCTTGGTACTCTAATCCGGGTCGGTGCTAAGGCCCGACCGGGACATCGTCGTCGTTATGCAGCACCGATTCCACGCTATTTCCATGTAACACAGCCTCCGAAAATCGTGAAAAAATTTTTTAGAGCCGATCCAAACGGGTTTTTTTGTTTTTTTTTTTTGTCTCGGGATCTATAGTTAATGGACCTTTTTTAAACCTGGTAAGTCAGTCGGAGTTGCGTCTTTTGGCCGCGGACCGCATCGTGGCAGAGTGGCAACCGATTCAACGATACTCCATGTGAAACAGCCTCCGGAAACTCGTGAAAACAATTTTAGAGCGATATAACGTGTCTGGATCTATAGTTATGGACTTTTGATCCGGTACTCTCATCGGGTTTTTCGGTTGGGTAAGGCCCCACCGGACATCGTCGTCGTTATTTTGCTAGTACCGATTCCAAGCTAATTCCATGTAAAAACAGCCTCCGGAAACTCAGTGAAAAAAATTTTAGACCGATACAACGGGTCGAGATCGGATCTATAGTTATGGACCTTTTAAACGGTTTAAGTCAGTCGGGTCGGTCTTTGGGCCGCCGAACCGCATCGTCGGAAATGTGCAAAACCGATTCAACGCTATTCCATTTAAAAACAGCCTCCGGAAACTCCGTGGTTGTGAAAACAATTTTTAGAGCGATCCAACGGTCGGATCTATAGTTATGGTCCTTTCAAACCGGGTTAATTCAGTCGGGTTGGTCTTTTGGGCCGCTCTTGACCGCAGCGTCGGAGTAGGCAAACCGAATCAATGCTATTTATGTAAAACAGCCACCGGAAAACTCCGTTGAATGGGAAAACAATTTTAGAGCGATCCATACGGTCGGATCTATAGTTATGGACGTTATGATCCGATACTCTCATGGAGTCGTGTGGTAAGGCCCGACCGGACATCTTCGTCGTGCAGTATCGATCTCCACGCTACTCCATGTAAAAACGCCTTCGGAAACTCGTTGTATAAAAAATTTTAGAGCGTTCTCAACGGTAGGAATCTATAGTTATGGACCTTTTAAAACGGTAATTCAGTCGGGTTGGTCTTTTGGGCCGCCTGACCGCGATCGTCGGAGTGCAAACGATTCAACGCTAACTCCATGTAAAACAGCCTCCGGAAACTGGTTTGAAAACAATTTTAGAGCGATCCAACGGTCGGATCTATAGTTTATGGACGTTTTGATCCGGTAACTTTTTACTTCATCGGGTCTGGGCTAAGGCCCGAACGGGGCATCGTCGTCGTGCCAGCACGATTTCCACGTTATTCCATGTTAAAACAGCCTCCGGAAAACTCGTGGAAAAAAACTTTCTAGAGCGAATCAACGGTCGGATCTTATAGTTATGGACCTTTTAAAACCGGTAAGTCAGTCGGGTTGGTCTTTTGGGGCCGACGGCGACCGCATCGTCGGTACAATCTTATAGTGGCAAAACCGATTCAACGCTACTCCATGTGAAACAGCCTCCGGAAACTCGGTGAAAAACAAGTTTTAGTGCGATCTAACGGTCTGGTTCTATAGTTATGGACCTTTGATTCGGTACTTCTCATCGGGTCGGTGGTAAGGCCCCACTCAGACATCGTCGTCGTGCAGTTACCGATTCCATGCTATCCATGTTATAAAACAGCCTACGGAAAAACTCCGTGTGATGAAAAAAATTTTTGACCGATCCAACGGTCGGACTCTCAAGTTTATGGACTTTTAAACCGGTAATTCAGTCGGGCTCGGTCTTTTGGGACCGTCCGAAAAACCGCATCGTCGGAGTGGCAACCGATTTTCAACGCCGCATTCCATGTAAAACAGCCTCCGGAAACTCGTTTGAAAACATTTTTAGAGCGATCCAACGGTCGGGATCTTTAGTTATGGTACTTTTAAACCGGTAATTTCAGTCGGGTTGGTCTTTTGGGCCGCCTGACCGCATGTCGCGAACGTGGCAAAGGTTTCAACGCTACTCCATGTAAAACAGCCTCCGGAAACTCGTGAAAACAATTTTAGAGCGATCTAACGGTCTGATCTATAGTTATGGACCTTTTGATCCTGGATACTCTCATCGGGGTGGTTGGTTAAGGCCCCACCAGAACTCGTCGTCTGTGCAGGGACCGATTTTCCATGCTAATCCATTGTAAAAACAGCCTCCGGGAACTAGTGATGAAACCAATTTTAGAGCGATCCAACGGTCGGATCTATAGTTATGGACCTTTTAAATCCGGTAATTCAGTCGGGTTGGTCTGTTGGGCCGCCGGACCGCATCGTTCGGTTAGTGGCAAAAACGATTTCAACGCGACTCCATGTAAAACAGCCCCTTTCCGGAAACTCGTGGAAAACAATTTTCTAGAGCGATTCTAACGGTATGATCTATAGTTATGGACTTTTTGATATCCGGTACTCTCATCGGTGTCGGTGGTATGGCCCAACAGAGACATCGTCGTCGTTGCAGTACCGATTCCATGCTACTCCATGTAAAACAGCCTCCGGAAACTACGTTTGGAAAAAAATTTTTAGACCGATCCATCGGTCGGATCTATAGTTATGGACCTTTGAAACCTGGTAATTCAGTCGGGGTCGGTCTTTTGGGGCCGCCGGCCCGCAAGCGTCGGAGTGGCAAACCGATTCACGCTCATTCCATGTAAAACAGCCATCCGGAAACTCGTGACTGAAAACAATTTTTAGAGCGAATCAACGGTTGGAATCTATAGTTATGGACCTTTTTAAACGGGAATTTAGTCGGGTCGGGTCTTTTGGGCCGCCCTGACCTCATCGTCGGAGTAGTGCAAACCGAATCAATGCTATTCCATGTAAAACAGCCTCGAAACTCGTGAAAACATTTGTAGAGCAGATCCAACGGTCTGATCTATAGTTAATGGACCTTTTGATCCGGTACGCTCATAGGGTCGGTGGTAATGGCCGACCAGACATCGTCGTCGTGCTTAGTACCGATTCCATGCTAATCCATGTAAAACAGCCTCCGGAAACTCGTGAATAATTTTTTAGAGCGATACAACGATGGAATTTTAGTTAGGGACCGTTTTGGATCCTGTACTCTCATCGGGTCGGTGCGTCAAGTGACCCGACCGGACATCTCGTCTGTTGCAGTATCGATTCCACGCTACTCCAATGTAAAAAACAACCTCGGAAACTCGTGAAAAAATTTTTTGAGCGATCCAGTGACGGTCGGGATCTATAGTTATGGACCTTTTAAACCGGTTAATTAGTCGGGGTCGGTCTTTTGGGCCGCCTGACCTCATCTTCGGAAGTGGCAAACCGAATCAATGCTATTCCATGTAAAACAGCCTC
>JAQIZT010000117.1:0-40711 GCA_029228515.1 Populus alba x Populus x berolinensis | reverse complement strand
TTTTTTAAATTTTTTTTAATTATTATTTTTTAAATTAATTTTGTTTTTATGTTTTTTCTATTATTTTGATGTATATAATTTAACGGCTATCAAAAATATTTTTTTTAAATTTTTTTAAATAAAAACACTATTTTAAATCCCGCTACCCTCTTCCACTCCTGGAAGTTAAACGGTCCTAAACACTCTATTATGTTCAACCATTCAGAAGGTAATGCATGTTTCTTTACTTTAATTAAATTAAATGCAAATCTTTTTAAAAATTATTAATTTAGAGAGAAGATAAAAAATTTCCTCCACAAGAAAGAGGAAAGAAAAAAAATGGCGGTGGCAGGTTTCTACAGGAGAGCGGCTTCCTTCTCCTCCTGCCATGGAGTTCGCTTCTCCAGAAGGCAAGGTACATCTTCCTTGTTCCTTTTTTTCCCTCTAAGTTTCTGTATTTTCTTGTTTGATTTGTTTTGTGGGTAATTGTATCATTCGTCATGGAATGCTTCAGCAAACTGTTCACTGAGGCACTTGAAAAGGAGGGACCCCATGGCACTTCGTTTTTCAAATTAATATCTTACTATCAAACCCAGTCAGAGCCTGCCTACTGTGGACTTGCCAGCCTTGCCATGGTCTTAACTGCCCTAGCAATAGACCCTGGAAGCAACATGGAAAGGTAATAAATAGCATATGAATAAATCCGCTTTCCAAATTGATCAAAATTGACGGCGATGCTGGAGTCAAAAATTTGGTAATTTTTTTTTTTTATTAACTTTGATATGATTAATCAGGGCCCCATGGCGGATGGTTTGCTGATTCCATGCTTGATTGTTGTGAACCCTTGGATAAGATCAAAGAAAAAGGCAATTACATTTGGGAAAGTTGCTTGCTTGGATCATTGTAATGCAGCTAAGTTTGAACCTTTAGGGGACATAATGACTCACAGTTGGATGGTTTTAGGAGATTTGTGGTTTCTTGTCATTCTTCAGAGGCTTGTTATATTCATTTCATCGTACCACAGAGGGGCTTTTAAACAGGTGTGATAATAACATCTTTTTTTAATAAGTCTCTTGGGGTTGTTTTTTCATCATTTTTTTTGAAAAAAAAAACAAAAAACCAAAACAGGATTGCTTTGTTATTGTTTGGATTGCAGATGGGAAGTGGTCATTTCTCCCCAAATTGGAGGCTATCATGCTGGAAAGGAATATGGTTCTTATCTTGGATGTTGCCAGATTCAAATACCCACCTCACTGGGTTCCTCTTGAACTTCTACTGGGGAGGCTCTGAATACTATCGATAAAGCAAACAGGACATCATAGAGGGTATACTTCTTGACTATCTATTCTATTGCCTATAGAATGGGCGGTATATTTTCTCTTACTGTCTATTCTCTCGGACTTAGTATGTGTTTTATAATTCCCTGAGATAAGATTATATGTGATTGTATTTTCCGGTGCTGAGTACCAGGATGTGCTTTTTCTTTTTTTCCTGCCCTATATGTGCTTCTCACTTGTACGCTATAACCAGAAGAAAGGTGATTTGAAAAAAAGAATTTTGCTATATTATATCTTCATTCTCAAATGCTGATTTTCTTTTACGTTGTTAAATTTAAAACTAGAGTCTTAATGACATTGTTTGTTCAAGATAATTTGTCATCTTTGCATTTGAGTGACTTATTGGTTTAATTACATAGAAACCTTGAGATTACGGAGGTCAGTGAGCTAAACCTAATTTTGCCATTTTGTTGTGGTTTTACTTTTCAGGTTCATGATACCTTTCAAAGCTTGACAAAGCATCATCTCTTCTTTATACTTTGGTACTGTTTTCTTTATTAAATATTTTGCTGGTTCTGTGACAAGCAACCTTGTTGTTGTGGCACTTCATGGAAAAATACTTGCAGATAATTTTCTCTCTGTCGTATGCAATGCTTTGGAGTGTGAACAAATAGTTTGGAAACAATTTCATTAGGTTTTTTGACAAATAATTTATCTCAAGCGCTTGAATGGGGATGTTAGATTGTATTGAGCAACCAATCCCCCACTACTTGATAAATTTCATGAATATCAGAACTGTATTCTTAAAAAAACTACTTTTCTGTAGTTGTTAAAGTAAGACAAAACCCGGATCTTGTTTGGAACTGTGATCCTCAACTAGAAGTGGTAAAGGTAAAAAACGAGCAGTGTGACTGAATGTTTTTCTTGCGAGTGAGAAGTTTCTGGCACTGTATTCTTCTCACATGAAATATGACATTCTTAGTTTTTCATATGGCCGAGGCATGAGTTTTTGCTTGATGATGTGCTTCCATTGTCAATTTGTTCATGTCATTCTGCTTGCCACAACAACATTTTTTTCTGAAGGACCTACTGATCTTTCAGCTTCTTTTTGTGGATTATCTGCAGAGCTGTAGGCACAAGGGTTGGAGCAGTGTTGCCACTTACTTGAGTGCAGATGTTTCCCCACCCCTTCTGAAATCAGAGGATGTAAAAGGTGTTGAGGATGTACTCTCTCTTGTGTTTAAATCACCACCTGCTGACCTCAGAGAGTTCATCAAATGTGTTGCAGACGTTCGGAGACAGGATGATGGGGGTATAATCTTAAGTGAAAGAAGAGAAAGGACGGCATTCAATCAAGGTTATTTTCATGGCTTCTCAATATACTCAATTTTTTTAAATCTTACTTTCCCTCTTTTTCCTAAATTACATCTCCTTGAAACTATATGTTGATATTCAAACCTTTGTTACCTTAAAGTTCATAGACCCACTTCTCACAGTTGTTTTTCTTTCTGGTGTTTTCTTTCAACCAAAGGAAGACCTTGGAAATAAATCTTTTGATAGGAAAAATTCTGTTCTTTAAATTGTGAGGTTTGGATATTCAGGAAGAGGTGTTGAAAACAAGTCCAAGGGACTCAACTATTTAAATATGTGACCAGATGGTTGATTTCTGAAATGTCAACATGTAAAGCTGCCCATTTCAGGCCGTAACAATGAATTTGCCTGAAATTGCTGCACGTGTCTGCTGCCAAGGGAGCAACCTTTTGACTGAAAATTTCAGTTCCCTGGATTGGGTGGTCTTTAAGGAAAGCAGATGTGAAATTTCGAAAAAGTGATGGTGAAACGCCTGTAACCGTGGTGTCAGGAAACTGTTTTTACTGAAGGATCTGAACAAGGTGTTGATATGCCTGGTTCCTTTTAACTCAGACAGCGGCCAGCCAGTTTGTGTGATCTAGACCCAGGACATGGTTGCCATGGATTCCATCCGTCTGTCTGGAGATGTTTTGTCAGTTGCTCATATTTTCCCTACATTCAAAATACGTGGTCCAAATATAAAAGATGATAAACTACAGGCAGAAATATCAATTACATGAGTAATCAATTGGACAATGTCCCCCCTCTGCTTCAAGAGGAGGTTCTGAGTTTTGGATTAACCTTTCGTTCTTCATTTCTTTTTTTTGTTATCAGTTTGATTCTTAAGTTAAACTGCTATCATTTTCGTAGTTTTTTACTTCTTTTTCGTTTTTTAGTTACAAAAAAATACATTTCCTACTGGTTTGATCATGGAAGTACGTCCCCGCACAGTTGTCCAACTCTTATAGGGCTTCTAGATCAGGCATTGGTATAAGCTTTGAATTTCCTTGGAAAGCATGCCAATACAGTATGGACAGCGCCCAAGTGCAATGCTTCAGAATGGCAGTGTAGTTGATAACTTATCGTGTCTGATCTCCTACAGGGATCTGGTATCTAATTTTGCATATTTCGGGTTCCTAATTTTATTAATCAATTGGTGAAATAAATCAGATTACTGAGAGTTGGTAGTTAACCACCGACACACTTTGCAAGAAGAAAAATGGTTTTATGAAATAGACTGCGATTATAATGACTCTAAAGCCGGCACTGAAAGATGCGAAAGTTCAAACTGGTTTTTGCAGATTATTTTCTCCTATCTAGGAAATTAGTTCCCAGTTTTAAAGTACCTGAAAATGAAAACTGGTTGGAAAAACAGGTGATGCTGATGTATGCGGTTGAAGGAGCAAAACGATTCTTACCTACACCAACATGTTTTCTCTTAAAGGGATTTGTAATGGTAAAGTCATCTCATTCAGAACTTTCAGGTCCAAGGCTGATACATTTGAAGTTTCTTTTCAAAGGAGAGGTCTGCATATTTTGGATTCAGTTAATTGTTGCTGTTGTCACATGAAAGTGAAGTGAATATCCATACTGAGGCGGTCACAAATGCTTATTTGAAATATTTATTAGTAGCATTCAGCTACCATTGAAGCTTTTATTGTTGTTACAGTCTTTTGGCTATCGATGAATTCATATTAGTAGCATTCCAACACCCGTGTTGTTTTTGGTCTTGGACCCGGTTCTGCATCTACGGCGGCCGCTCCATTTCCTAACAAATGCTATTGGCCTTGCATCTGCACTATGAACTTTTCACATTTTCTTCCTCTCTGTCTATCTTCCGGGCAAGGTTCATAACGCATACCGGTTGCCATTATATGGATTTGATCAGTATTTTAATACTAAAAGATTTAAAAGGATTTACTTAGCATGGGGACAGGTTGAAGAGTGTGAAAAATATTAAACACTAACCAACATGATGCAAGAGAATTTATAGATTTTCAAGTTTAAATGCCAAGGACAAAACCATAAGCTTTTCTGTGATAATAATACCACCGATTTCGATGTAGAGTGAATGTGTGCGTTACATTTTGTCTTTTGTTCTTCAAACTTGAATCTATAACATTTGTTTCTGGCTAGCGTATCCCTTTATGTTGGAAGCATTTCAGTCTTCAACTTTTCAAGAATGGATATCATTCCTATGGATTGAGCTCTTCTTACTTTGAATTTTCAGTGGTTAAAAGTTTTGTTCTTGTTGGTGGGTGATTGAAATGTTTTAAAAATAATTATTAATATTCTTATTTAATGTAGAGAAAACCCAATTATTACTTTAAAATCACTGGTTTTGCTTTCACAAATATAATAATTATCCAATATATATATAGTTTGTTATAAAATATATAATTATATATATTGAATGTTAATCTTCTAAAACTTAATGACTCTTGAATTTAGTTTCGTTTTAATAATACTATATATATTGAGTTTAGTTTCTTGGTTTTCCATGACATTTCGAAAAAATTTTCTAGTATTTTTTAATGTTCTTATTTCTTTTTTTATATTAAATGACTATTTCGGTCTTGTATTCTAAGAACTAAGAACCGAGAAAAAATATATACAAGCAAAAGGTATGAATCACTTTTATGTTTTATTTTGAATATGCATGTTTTTACTTGTTTTTTTTTTTTTTAACACGTTATTAATATAATCACTCTACTTACTATATATTGAAAAACTTAGCATTACATGAACTATTTGATTTTGTACCTTTGTGTTGCGTGGCTGATATCAATTACTATTTTTTTTTTCTTTTCATTATTGTTCGTACTTTATGGGACTAACTATGCGTCATGTTTAACTTTATTTTGAACAAAAAAATTCTCTTCTTATTCATTGAGATTTAAAGTTCCTAACGGACTAATACTGTAAGTACAAGAAGGAATTAAATAAATCAAATACCGTTTTTGAAGAAATAGTATTTTTAAAAGAACTAAATAAATAAGCAGTCTTAAAAGATTGATCTTTTTATATATTCATGATATTATATAATAAGTTTTTTTTTACTATAATGTCGAATTTGATGAAACTTAAACTTTATCGTTCTTAATATATCCAAGAATATTTTTTTGTCATGGATCCATTGATGCTGATATTTATCTAGAAAGCTATGAATCTTGGAGAGAATATAAAAGAAGAACTAATGCATCCTTGTAGGATTGTGCAAAAAACAATGATTTTTCATTTGCCACAATTTCCCTAAGGGATTAAAAGTTGAATATTTTACAATAAAAGATCTTAAGAAAAGTTATAACCACAAAAAGCTCTACCGTATTGTTTTTGAGCTTATTATGATTGGTTGCATCTGAGGTTTTAAGAAATTTTAAATCAGTTAGTGAATATCATATTGACTTTTTTAAAAAAATTACTTTCATATCTAAACACACTGTGTGGTGAAAATATTACAGAAGAACAATTGTTAGAAAAAAAAAAAATTCTCTACTTTTTATGCCTCAAAAATTCTATCTTGGAGCAAGCAACAATTATAGTGAACGTAATTTCCAGCAGATATTTAGGACTTTTTTTAAACAAAAATTTATTTTTTATGTATTTTTATGGCTGAAACAAATAATTAAGTTTTTGCAAAAAAATTATAAATTACATTCCAGAGGGTTCTAAAACCATTTCTTGTAATGAATGAAATCTTTTTCAAAAAACAAGAAAAAACTAAAGGAATAGATATGGAAAAAATAAATGGAAAAGGAGACGATATACTTCTTTAAAAGGCAAGCCACCATATACACATTTCCTGAAGTGACTGAAATCTTTGTTCAAAAAACAAGAAAGAACTAAGGTATATATATGGAAAAAAAATAAATGGAACGGAGACGAGATAACCATCTTTAAAAGACAATCTATCATATCATCAAAAATGGTGACACAGTGAACTCAAACAAAAAGGACCAGAATAGGCACAAACCGGAAGCTAAGTATTGTAGATGTAGGTATGACTGGTCATTGGTCCTGCACTTGTTGCACACAAAAAACATCTTACAAAATGTATACATCAAGCTTCACTGAAACAAAATACAGTTTAAGACTAATTTTATTCATAAAGATGATTTTGAAGGTCATAATCTTGATGTTAATGCTTGTTCTTGATGTTTCTTATTTCTTTTGAAACCCAGATAACAATAGATAAATTACTTAAAGGTGGAAATCCTTGAGAATGCTTACTATTATTTTTATTTGTATTAGGATAATATCTATATATATATAAATCTATATATATAATCATATATACGAAAAGAGGCATGGCTTTTCATGGATAGAGATTTATGTTTTGCAGACCGTGCAACAATACCACTCAATTAGCAAGGAAAAGAAATATTTTGAATATTCTGAACATTAATCACAAAACTAATGGCACTTACCCTATCATGTCCAACAAATAAAGATTACAAACAATGGATTAAAAGCTCGAGATTCATGCTAAAAGTTGTGTACTTGAAAAAATTACCTACTTTCTCTTTAGGAATTTATTTTACGATCATGCAATTTTCTTTAGAAAACAAAATGTTGTGATACATTAGAAGTGTCCGGACCCAAAAACTATTTATGCGTTGGCATGATTGACTTGGACATTCGAGATTAATAATGATACAATG
Organism: Populus alba x Populus x berolinensis; assembly: GCA_029228515.1. NCBI lineage: Eukaryota > Viridiplantae > Streptophyta > Magnoliopsida > Malpighiales > Salicaceae > Populus > Populus alba x Populus x berolinensis. Next base: position 33,444 of record JAQIZT010000117.1, on the reverse strand, counting down.
AAATTCTTGAAAAACTCACATAGGCATCCTTTAAAGACCTTGAAGATTTTTTCCCTTTTACCAAGTGAAACTTCATGATACTACCTGTCCTCAAGGTAAATTAATTACCAAACCATCTCCATGTTGTCAGATTATCACCATCTTTTCTCAAAAAGAATTCAAGGAGATATATGTGGACCTATTCATCCACCATGCAAACCTTTTAGATCTGTTATAGTATTGATAGATGGCATCAATTAAATGGTCACATATTTGTTTACTTTCTAGTTGAAATGTGGCAATTAGCTAGAATAATAGCACAGATTATTAGGACTACAACACAATTTCATGATTATCCAATTCAGAGACAATTTGATTGGATAATGCTGATAAGTTTAACTTCTCAAACATTTCATACTTTTTACACTTATATTGGAATTGCTGTTGATCATCTTGTTGGCTGTATATATACTCAAAATGGTCTACACAAAATCATTTTATAAAGCGTCTTCAATTAATTGTTAGACCATTACTTATAAAATTACAATTGTATACATCTATTTGGGGACATGCTATCATACATTAATCAAGTGCTTACCATAAAAATTCTCATTTGCAACTTGTTTTTTGTATACCACCAAATATTATTTTATCTTATGAACTTTTGGTTAGGAGGTTTATGTACCTATAAACACACCCACAAACGACTAAAATGGGTCCACAATACAGAATAAGAATTTATGTTGGTTTTAGATTCTCCAAGTCTTACTTAGTTACCTTAAACCTTTAATTAGTGATGTTTTTTAAGGCACATTTTGAAGTCTTATCATTTTGATGCGGAATATTTTCCCATCATTAGAGAAAGAAAAGTTAGTGCCTGAAGCTCGATAAGAAATTACTTGGACTAACCCGAAGTTAGCTTCTCATTTTGATCTTAAGGACAAATCACTGAGACCTTGACCTTCCAAAGATATTTCATTTACAAAATATTGCAAATCAAATTATCGGCTCTTTTCACCAATAGTGAAACAGGTAGTTAACTACCATCATTCTAGTTGACAAACGCTATTTCTAACTTTGAAATCCTTAAAGAAAAAATAGGCAACATAGTAGCAAATGAATCTATAACACGCCTGAAGTGCGAAAGACCTCTTGGTGCTAAGGACAAAAATCCTAGAAAACAAAAAATTACAACAAATAGATGATAGAACACTTGAAGATTCCTTATCCATAAAACAAGCGATAAATCTTGTGTCAAAAATCATCTTCTATTAAATATTCGTGTTGCACAATGTTTCTCACCAACGGATCTATACATTGCTTTTGAGGAAAAACTTATTTCTTCAGTTATGGATGCAATCACTTTCAGAATTCTAGCTATGCGTATAATAGATGTAGAAACAATATATCTATATGGTTCATAAGATAAAGATATCCCTATCAAAATCCCTAAAGGATTCAAAATTGCCTAAGGCCTTTTATGATAACCCCATACGTGTTTATTCCATTAAACTACAAAAATCTTTTCTATGGGTTGAAAGCAATCTGATCGAATGATGGTATAATCATCTTAATGCATACCTTCTAGGAAAAGGCTTTGAGGATAATGAGATGTATCCATGTATTATTATTAAGAACATCACCTATAGATTATAATTAATGCAGTATATATTGATGATTTACAATCTTGTTGGTACTCCTAAAGAGCTTATAAAAAACTGCAACCTATTTGAAATTATGAATTTGAGATGAACGATTTCAAAAAGACAAAAATTTATGTTGGTTTATAATATTGAACATCTTGCTAATAGAATATTTTCCCATCAAGCGACGGCCTATAGCAAAAGGTCTTGAAGCAATTATACATGGCATAATGCTCATTTTCTGAGTAAATCTAAGGTTGTTAGATCACTTACTGCGACGAAAGACCTATTTCGATTGTTAGAGGAGGCTTGAAGAAATTCTTGGGTATCATAGTGTTATTGGGTGCACTCATGTCTCTTGCAAATTGTACAAGACCCAATATAAGCTTTGCCAAATTAATTTATTGATAAGATACACTTCCACTCCCAACAAAAAATACATTGGAATGGGGTCAACATATACTTCGCTATCTCCGGTGGAACAGCTAAAATGAGGTTGTTTTATAGTGAATCATATTACAAAATTGATTGGATATGTAGATGCAAGTTATCTCTCTAATCTCTATAAAGAGAGATCACAAACAAGTTATCTATTTAACCTATAGGTATTTGCAATTTCTTGGGAGATTCTATTTAAACAAATATTAGTGGATGGTTTCATCAAAATCCATTATAGAAATTATGGCAATCCATCGAAGCAAGTCCGAGAAAATATATAAGGACTAAGGGCCAAATATCCAGCACATAAAAAAAACTATGGATTGTCAATCATTACGATACTCCCACCATATTGTTTGGAAAAATAATGTTGTCTGAATCACTAACTTTAGAAACGGGTTACATAATAGACGACAAAACAAAAAACAGTGCGAGACCCGGGAAAGAACACGAAAACGTAAACACAAAGAAGGACAAAGCGACTTGTGGCCTTTTCTTAGTACTTAAAAGTTTATTTTTATCAAGGTTTTATATCATCATTTTGCACTTGAAGTATCACTCATACCTTAACGAAAGCATGTTTTATACTAAACAAGATGATATTTTAAGATACCTTTAATTTAGGGTAAATGTTCCTCTTAAATGTAGGCATATCACCATATCATGAAAAGATTGATTGATGAGTATAATTACTAAACTTGAAAGGACAAACACCGAGGGTCAAAACTTAGAAAAGAGATGCGGGTTCAGTTCAAACCAGGAACATTGTTCGATCATTGGGTCCTATATGGAGCTGTAGATCCTTGGATTTAGGTTGGCTATCTATGGATGGAAAGATAAGGGGGACATATGTCTAAAACTTTCATAGGGGTCCAAGATTTAAAAATGTCGTTTTCAAGTTCAAATTGTTAAGCAACACAGAGAAGTTCGATTATATCCTGCAGCCTAGACACCTGTTTAGTGTTCAGCCCATATCTCGAGTTCTAAAAGTCCAAAATGGGGGGGAAAAACACCTCAATATTTTTTTTTCTAGAAAGCTGAGATAATTTCCTAGAATATTTATGAGTGAAGTCTATTAAAATTCTAACGTTATCAATGATGTTGCTTGTTCAGATAAGGATGATTAGGAATTTGTCACCAAGTCAAGACTTAGTGTGCGCCACACACACCATGGCCACCACTCAACAATTAGTCATCAAATATTCAATAGTTCCAAAAATGCCACCTTTTAGGCTCTTTATTTCTTTCTTTATATTTTTGTAATGTTTAAGTTTATTTCATGTTATTGTATTTTCCTTACTTCTCTTGTTTATGCTTTTCATTTCATTTATTATACTTATGATCTTATGTTGTTTATTTATGTTTCTTTTTTTCATTATGTTTAGCTAAGTTTATTATGTCAAGGTGAACATATTTCACTATGGGTGTTTTATAATAGGTATAATTATATCAACATGAACTTTCAATGTTTTATATCCCAAGAAAAATTATGTTATTAACATTGTCTAATCTTTTTTAATCTTATTAATTATTAATATCTTGCTTGTTAAAATGGTTAACATCTAGATTTGTATTGTATAACACCTTGGGGGTAAAACAACTGCTTGACACTTTCATAGGCCCAACCATATGGTATAACCTACACCTGTGCTAGAAAAAGGAACCTTTGATTTGTTGATTAACATAAGTTAACATCATGGAATTCCTAATAATATTTAATAAGTATGGTGTTACTTAAATAAGATAATTAATATGATCATGTTAAAAATTTATAATGAACTATTGAGGATAAATCATCCGATTGGAAACTATTTTGTATATGGTTTCTAGTTGATTAAAAAAATGTGTTTATAGTTATACTTTTTATTTTTTATTGAAATGTAAGAATTTTCATATATCAAAAATTTAATGCAAGCTGGGTTCAAAATATAGCGACCCCCGCCCTACCCAAGCAAAACAAACATACAAATTGTATAAAAAACAAGCTTGTAGGAACAGGGCTCCCAACCAAAGTACAAAAGAACAATACAATGAAGCCAATCCTACGGTTAATTTCAGTGAACCCAAAGTTTGGAGGTGCTAAGATAAACAAAGAACTGAAAATGTTAGAGGACATTTACACAAAACAAGACTATAACACCCATTTACAGCAAACAAGAATCAATAGGACACTTGAAGTAAAGACCACAAAAATAAGCCGACAGGATGTGGGCCCACTAGCCAAAATAACATCACGAAAACCTTTGTTGCCATGGGCATGCCGGCACGTAGACCAGAACGCAGAGGCTTCTCAAGAGGGAGGGAAGCAATGAATCAAAGATTATGAATCACAAACAAAGCACAAATCCACCAGAATGAGTAGCCCTTTCGAGTTGCCATCAGCCAACATTTAAGAGAGGAGTGAATCCCTTCTTATGAAAGTGGGGAAGTTGTAGGAATAAGACTTGTGGGTTGCATACAATTATTCAGAATCTTCTGAAGATTGTGATTAACATTCCTGGAAGTGCCATAAAAAAATCATGCGATTTTGTCTCCTCCCAAACTAAGTAAACCACATTGCTCAGCGAAACCCCTTCTTGATACGAGTTGCCATGTTTTTTCTTTTTTGGGGTGCAACCAACAGAGGAGCACTAGACATAGAGATTCATAGTTCCTGATTATTCTCAACCAGGAATTTGATCATAGATCACAACTGACGTGGCCCATCCACAAGAAAAGAAGAGATGGCCTGTGAGATTCTCCTCCTATCTACAAAACACACAAGATTTTTTGTCGGATACAATATGGAATGACATCCACAATCTATCCCGAGTGTGGAGCTTACCCAAACGCAACCAACCATAGAATAAAAACTATTACTTTAGGTAAGGGACCAATTCGCTCCCAACCACCCCATGCCATGAGACAGTTGAACCTACAGGTCTAAAGAATTGGATAAGCATCGAGCTAAAGAAGGGGCCCTGTAGTAAGTAGACCAGCTGGTTAGCAATTGGATACTTTTCCCTTGTGCTTCCATCTACGGTGCAAGAGAAGGGTCTGCATAGAGAGATTGGACTTCCATAGTGCGCAACCAGATAATCATCAAACAATGCTTAAATAAAAATGAAGGCACCTAATGAATCCATGCATGATCCGTTATCAAGACTGTATGTTCTAAAGTTGTTTTGGCAAGGACAGCTTTCGTCTTGCGGAAAGCTCTTAAGATCAAAAAGGCCTAGACCTCCTTCCATTTTAGGCTGGCAGAGAAATTTCCATGCAACTTAATGTTCTGAGTAGTTTCTCCTGGTGTATGTCCCCTCTCCATAAGGAAATTCATGTAACATGCTGATGATTTTGGTAAGAACAACCTCTGGCATTGGAAAAAATGTTCAGTCCAGAAATGAACTTTTGCCAAGGAGCATAGATTGAAGAAGCTCAAGCTGACCTGCCATTCCGAGAGATGCTTTCTAATCCAGCCTTGAACTTGGTCAACTCTCAAGGCATTTAGTAGAGGTGCCAAAATGACTAGTAATAGTCGCGTGGGGACTCAAATGGGACCCCTAAGTAAGTGAAGGGGAAAAAGCCCTGCCTTGAAACCTAATTCAGAGAGGATGGTTTGCCTGTTGAGCATCTCGGGGACTCCCCTAAAAAATGATAGAAGATTTTTGTGGATTAATGGGACCAGCTCCTAAAGTTTGACCAAACAAATGGAGGTTGTTGAAGAAGACATCTAAGACCGTCGGGAGCGCATCATCCGCTTGAGAGAAAAAGATGTCATCTACAAAAGCAAGATGTGTAAGACGTATGGGATCTGACATTTTGGGGTAGATAGAAACCGAAAAGACGCTATGTTGAGAGGCCTAGCTTAACGCATTTTGTGGAGAAGTATTTCATTACAATAAATAAAGAGGTTATGGGGACAAAAGATCCCCCCATGGGCGAACACCATTTTTTGCCCAGGAAGAACCCATGTAGATCACCATTCACAGCAACAGAGTATGTGGCAGTGGACTCACCATACCACACTGCATGAGAAGGGAAACAAACATGGTTTGGAAAAACCCAAGTTGTCTAAGGAGATTTTCTAGGAAAAACCTATTGAACAGATGGGTCAATAGCTTTCTTGAAATCCACTTTCATTAGGCATCAAGGAGAGGGAGCGTTTCCTTGCCATAATGTCTGAGTAACTCGCTGAAACAAAAGATTGATGTTATCACTTCATATTATCGTCCACCCAACGAAGGCGTTTTGCAGTGGGCTGAATGATATCTGAAAATGCATGAGCTAAGCTAGCCAGAATCTTATGCAAAATGATCTTATAAATGACCATTGCAGTATGAAATGGGCCATGAAGTCTAATAGAGATGTAACATTAGCTGATTTAGGAACAAACGCAATGATGCAAGCGATCACCATTAACCTGGTGAAGGAGTCAACCTGTAATTGAAGAAATCTTGGAACAGCAACTATAGAAATCTTCTCCAACTATGTTGCCAGGCATGATTGGAGAAAAATGGAAGAACTAAAACCATCAAGTCCAGGAGCTTTGTCATCCCCTATGCTAAAAACTGCCTTTTGAATATCCTCATGAGTGAACTGGAGATAACAGAGCTTCATGAGAACTCAAGTGAAAGGAATGGACCACTGTGAATAACCGCACTATCAAGAGTGATGAGTTGGGATGGGGACATGCCAAGCTACTACTGAAAATAGTTGACAAAGACTGCTCCAACTTCCTCTATAGACGGAGCTTTGGCGACCATGTGGGAGTCATAATGGCTAGAATGAAATTCCTTCTTTGAGAGTTTGTACTATACTTATTTTCTAATATTATTAGTGGATCCTCTAAAACCATGACAATTATTTTATTCATTATTTAATCCTTACATCAATATCCATAAAATTCTTATAAAACTTCTTAGTTTTATTTATATAATATATATATATATATATTATTTGTAATTTATATAGTTCAACTCTACCTATGGTTCGACCCTGGTCTTCCGGGTTATTTTATTTACTTTCGATACTCTTGCACTTCGGGAGCAAGACATTAATATTTTGGTCTTGTCAAGTTTTTGGCGCTATTGTCGGGGAGGTAATTCTAGTATAAAATTATAGTATTAATTTTATTTTCTCTTTTCACTTTTCCTTTTCTCTACCTTTTGTTTGTTTTGTTTTGTTTTGTTTTGTTTTGTTTTTGTTTCATTTCTTTTCTTTTCTTCCTTTTAATCTCTTCTTCCATGTGTAGTACGGAGTTTGGTCACCGTACATTACGTGGTAGACTTTGTCGGGTCTCCTTATCCTTTTCAGAAAATATGGCCGAAGAAGAATAACCAGTCACTTCATAAAGAGAATAATGAGACCAAAAACAGTGTGCCGAAACACTTAAAGTCCACATGAATCCCACAAGAACAAAGAGCACGTTATGCATAGTTTTCCCTCCTGATGCATCTCATTTTAATTTTACGCAGGACATTATTCAACTTTTACCTTCCTTTTCATGGTTTCGATTTCGAAACCTTATACTTGCATTTAAGGGAATTTGAGGAGGCCTATAACACCTATAATGACTCATAATTGTAGTATGAAACCTCATAAGAGTCAAGTTTTTTCCATTTTCATTCAAAAGATAAAGATACCCCATGGCTATAAAATTTCAGGGACCCGGATCCATTCCTGCTTGGGATGAACTTGCAACACTAATTTTTAACAGTTTTTTTCTGTCTCACAGAACAAACACTTTCAAAAAACTACCCATCACTTTCACTAAAAAACTAGGAGGAACATATTACCAATGTTGGGCTAGGTATTGAGACTTGCTTAAAACATGCCCTCATCCATGATTTTGAATCATTGGAGGATTGGTTACACATTTTTATTTAAGGGTTAACACCTAAAGAAAGGCAAATGGTTGAATTGATGTGCCAATGGAACTTTTAAAGCTCCAGACCCTAATGATGCAATGGAGAACCTAGCCTTGCTAGCTGAAAAATGCGCAACATTAGGGACACTACAGGCAATTATATTTAGGCAACAAGTAAAACCCAACCTCATACATCTAGTGGAGCTTGTAGAACCTTACGGAAGATCATATACCTCCAAGCCAAGTTAGAATCTTTCGCTACAAACAGTCGAGGCCCTAGACTTTAAAAAGCGAGTTCAATTAAAAATTTGGTTCAAGACATAGTGTGTTAAATTTATGAAAACCAATGAACACTCAACCAAATAATTGTCCAACTTTGCCTTATTTTAAGGAATGTCTACATGAATAAGGCCTATGCTTTAAACAGTTTTCAACGACCCAATCATAAACCAGCCTCGCAAACATACAACCCTGGTTGGCGAAATCGCCCAAATATCAGTTGGAAGAGTGATAATAATACCGGCATAAGCTTCACAACCACACATTTCATACACACCATAATTTCCAACATTTTCATAGATATGAACCTCCTTATGCTCCCACCTTCTAGATAAAATCTTGAGGAAACATTAACATGCATTCATTGAAAAGCAAGAGGCAATCAACACTCAACTTGCTTAAAGCATGATAAAATTTTAAAGATACTCTAGCAAAGTTCACATCTGCTCTCAATCTTCAAGAGAAAGGTAAGTTTTCATCTCAACCACAATAAAATTCCAACGGGGCAATACAATAAAACTGCAAGTAGTTCCGGAAGCCAAAAATGGGATCAAGTCACAATCAGTCAATCACTCTTAGTAGTGGTACGGATATTCAAAAAAACCACTCTTGAACCTTGTCAGAAAGATGATGAGTTAATTTATGAGGGTAAGGAAGCGGTTAAACCTAACCATTGCACAAGAAAAGACTGCTTCCCTATCAGGCCTTTCCATTTTTCTCATGCCCATGACTAACCAAAGAAAAGTCACTCACAACTTTGAAATCTTTGAAACCTTCAAACAGGTAAGAATCAAAATACCTTTGGTTGGATGCTATTAAACATGTTCCTTTCTATGCTAAATTTTTGAAAGATCTATGCACTGTGAAGAGAAAACTGGAAGTGAAAGACGACAAGCCTTTTTCGCCCGAACAAAGTAAGTGCCCTATTCTTCAGAACAATGATGCTTTGAAAATATAAAGACCCTGGTTGTCCTACAATTTCATGCTTTATTGAAGAATATAAAATTGACAAGATCTTTACTTGATCTTGGTGCTAGTGTGAATTTACTTCCATATTCAGTCTTTCAATGATATCAATCTAGGTGAGTTACAACCAACTTCTGTAACACTTTTTACTTATCGATCGATCTATAAAAGTGCCTCGAGAAAATAGTTGAAGATATGTTAGTACAAGTCGATAAATTCCTTTCTCCTGTGGATTTTATTGTGTTGGATACACAACCTATTGCCGCATGTTATTTATTTCAGTTATTTTAGGGCATCCGTTTCTTACAACCTTCTAATGTATTGAATTAATTGAAGCCTATCATTTGCGAAAAACATGACCTTGGAGATGAATATTTTCAAAATTTGCAAGCAACCTTGCGATGCTAATGATTTACAAGAAGATTTTCTTGAAGAATTAGTTTATGATCAATATGCAACTTACCTTGAGTAAAATTGAGTTTGATGACTTCTGAAGGAATTGCAAAAGATTTATTCTTAGGAAGAAATTGAGGGACCAAGAAAGACACAAAAAATATTGATACGATTCATTTGTCACTACTGACAATAGAATCGACATTTGACATCACACAATCGATGATTATTATTCTGACGAATCCTTACTTTCTCTAAGTTCAATGCCTTGGTTTGCCTAGCTTACTTTGAGAATTTTCCTAATGAAAATGAATTTCATTGGTTTGAATGCATCCTGTAGATAAAGGTTGATTATTTTGTTTTTCTCACATTGTTTTTGTGTTTATCTTTTAGGTGAGGCTCTTGTTATCGCTAGTCTTTCTCACCCTGGTCAAAATGGCGGATAACAATATACTTCGTGACTCTTAAGTCGGTTTCTTCTAGATTCCCATGATAATTAATATCTGTGTATATATTTGTTCAATTTCTTATACCTTCTCTTTGCATCTCTTTTCCGCTTCTCATCTAAAAAATGGACACCACTCTTGAAAATTGGATAAAAAACCACTTTAACGAGCTAGGTTTGCAAGATTGAGGTTGTTAATGAATCATGGCAAGTCCTGAAGATATTTGCTGGATGATTGAAGAACAGGTCTGATTCTCAGATGAGTCTTCTAATTTTTTTATTTCCTACATGTTTGGCATAGGTAAAAGCACTTTTGCCAACGAACCGTCATGCAAAAAAAACACAAGTTTGTCATTGTTATGCCAGATGGACTTCTAATGCACAATGTCATTCTTTAGGAATTTGGTCTCCATAAACCGTGAAGATAATATATACAATTCATTAATGATGGCCTGAGTAAGGAGTCTTTAGATAATTCTATATTAACTCTTTGAGATGCCCTTCTTAGTGGAGATGTACATTATGCAATTTCATGATTTATGGCCCCATTTTTAATAAAGGACATGATTGACTTAGTCTTGGGAATCAGACTCTAAAAAATCATGTTTGCTAGATTTTTTAAAAAACTAGATGAGAAGCCTATCCTCGACCCATAGAGGGCGTTTAAGCTGTTTCTTGGACATCAAAACCAATGGAAGATGTGAGCTACAAATCAACAACTTAGATTTGAGTCTTAGTTTGTAAAAAGTTCTGTCTTTTGATTTTATTAATCGCCTAATCTTTTTCTGTATTGTTATAACTTATATTTGTTTACATGTGTTTCAGGTAATTGTCAGTGTACGCTGCTTAAGGTGATGACTTTTATACTCCATTTTTCTACCTAAGGGCCATTGAGGACAAAGTCTCATTTTGGTAGGGGGGAAAGGTTAGTAATTGACATTAAAAAAAAAATAACCAACTAACTGCTTTTGTTTTTAATAAAACCATTTGACAAAACCTTTTATTAGGATGGCAGGGGGGGGGGGGAGGTGTAGTAAAGACGGAATTTTATGGACTTCTTAAGACACAATTTAGTAAATATTATTATTAAGGTCTATCAAAATACTTCTTGACATATTTAGGTTTAACACACTCTCGCATTGTTATCCCTTGATTCTGCTCATATACTCATTTAACAAATATTTTTAAACCTTTATTTTCCTACACAGAACACTAACATATGATTGTGGGTTGCACCTTGGATTATTACATTTTATTTATGTTCTTTTGATAAAGGTTAAAACAATTAAGGGAAATGGATAGTATATAATTTGCAAAAAAAAAAAAAAAAAACACATTGATGATAATAAAAACGTAGATAAATATGGTTTGCTAGCCTCCCTAACTTAAGCAAGTAACGCCCGACGGGGTGTTTTAAACACCTAACTACCCTAAAGTCACCAGACTTGGGAGCTATTGGCCCATCGCTGTTTACATGGGGTTACGGAGAAAAAGTTTAAGGGAATCCAAAATTGCCTTATCTACATGATCAAAATCTGACAACCCGAGTTACCAAAGCTTGTTAGAGGTGTCTCTAACCATAATGCCCTAAGATCAAAACTAGTCTAGAGTCATTCGCCGAAAGCTCGTTACATGGGTTAAAGAAGAATTGTGTTTTAAGTTTCATGTATATATATATTAAAATAAAATTAATAATAATCCTCAACCAAGGGAAGTTAACCTTAAAACATTAGAACAAACTATTGTTTTCTTCTAATTAAAAGCCCCATCATCTATGTTTTCATACATTAAGCACATAAAAAGGACGGCTTCTTACTATTTTGTTTAAACTGTATTGAGCAGATATATATACTTTTACTGAGGCGTTTGTTTATCTGAAAAGATTAATGGCAGTTTGGATTCTGAATGCCTTGATTTGTGGAATTTACAACTTGTTTTTCTATTTTTAACGTTTTGATTACTACAGACTAGTAATCAGCTAGTTAGGGGGCGTGCTTAGTACTTAAAAGTGTAAATTTTTATCAAGGTTTTAATATCATCATTTTGCACTTGCCGTATCCAAAACCCCTTAACGAAAGGCAAGTTTTATAATAACAATTTATACTATAAGATACCTTTCATTTATAGTAAATCTTCATCTTAACTGTAAAGAAATACCTATCACATAAATCAAGACATCACTTGAAACAACGAACACTACCAATCCTGAAACACACTTAAATACATATAGGAAATAACCAAAACAAAATAATATGTTATTAATAAAACCAAAAGACACTAGGTTTCACAAACGAAGGCTCAAATCCAATCTAAGGTTTTTAGGGCTTTCCGTAGTTGACCATTTTATGCAACTCATGAAGGGATCATTTAATAGGGATGGAAAGATTGTAGTTGGTCAATCAATTATTTCAGTAGTAACAGCAGAGAATATGATTTGTCATGCCAAAGATATTAGAAACTCCTGTTCCACAGCATGATTACAGAAAAAGATAACAAACTTATCAGAAAAACCATTAACATTTAACTCATGACCTATGGGTTTCTGGTGCATGTGTAGTTGGGCCCAAGAGGAAATATGGAAAGATCTCTTATAATATGCCCAAGACCACCTGGTACAGGCAATGAAGTGCATCAACGTGTTTAAAACATTGTATTCATTCGATCAAATATTGTGGAGACCTGAAATTCTTCTCCAATTATTTTTCCAATGATGTCCCCTTGTGCTAAAGCTTTGGGGACGACCCCCAAAACATGACTACCTCCTAAAAATGCACCTATTGACACAACCCTTTCATTAACCCAAGGCTGCCTCCTCCATAACATTAAATGAATCTTTCTCTCAGCTAGTACCTGCCCAAGATCCTTTGCTGCTTCAAAAAACGTTTTCTTTCTAGTATCATCACGGTTTACAGATATCATTCTTAAAGGAAAGACATGTTTCCATTACAAGTTCATCTGGCATATTTGTGACAGGACTATCTCGTCGTTATGCCCGATGTTTCTTCACAAAAGTGCTGTCACATTTTCCAGGGGCCTGTATGAAATGAAAGAATTGGAGGGACTCACTCTGATACTCGAACATCCTTTGCTTCAATCAACCAGCGAATATCTTCAGGAATTTCAATGATTCATTAACAACCTCAATTCTTTCCCACTTAGCCTGGTAAATTTTTGTCAATCGTATTTGGAGGCAACAACGGGAACATACTATTATACTTTTTCACGAGTTGTGTCTATTTTCAAATGGGAAATTGGAGACAAGATGCAAAGACAGGAGAACGAGCAAAGAATTGCACAAAATATATTACACATATATCAATTATCATGAGAAACTGAAAGACCAGACTTAAGAATCATGGCGTACCGTTATTCGCCATTTGATTGGGGTGAGCGACTAGCAAAACCACGTCACACAAAAAAACACTTAAAAACAATGGAGAGAAAATGGAATCCATCTTTAGATACAGGGATCACCCAATTCAATAGAGTCATTTTAAACTGAAAAGTTGTCAAAATAACTTTTCAAACGATGTTCATTTACCTTGAAAAAAATTACCATTCTTTGGATTTCTTGATATCCATAGGGGCCTCTAAGGATACACATGGTTCACAATAACAGGACCGCCTCCATTTTGATCTTCGTTTTCCAGCAAATAAATGGAGCCGGGAATTATAAAGTAGGACTTTTTGCCCAACATTCAATGTTTTTCTCAGTATTTTCTTGTCATGAAAACTCTTTGATTCTTGCTTTATGAATTCTTGAATTTTTATATGCATCATTTCTTATTTCCTCAAGCTTATTTATTTGTAATGTTTGCAACTTTCTAGCATCCTCACTGTTTGGAATTGAAAGTTTTAATAAGCCCAATACAGCTTTATGTTTCAAGTTCCACAAGCAAGTGACAAAAGTTTTCCATTATACTAGGTTTCTAAAACGTTCGATAAGCCCAAAAGTGCATCCTTAAATCTTAAAGACTAGTACTTTCCTATTATGGTTCACTGTTTTTTTCAAGATCTATTTGATCTCCCTATTAGTAAGTTCTAACTTGTCCACTTGTTTGAGGGTGATAAGGTGTTGACAACTTTGTATGAGAATCCATATTTCTTCATTAAAGACTCAAATGACTTGTTGCAGAAATGTGGTTCCACCATCACTTATCAGGGCTCGAGGTGATTCCAAGTCAAACTTAACCTCTTTTCTTTTCCAAAACATTATCACTGTTTTGTGATCATAGTTTTTTGACTTGGAATTGCCTCTATATCCATTTTGAAACATAAGCTACTAGGACTAATAATACAAGACGCCAAATGATGGAGGCAATGGAACCCATGAAATCTATACCCAACATACCTTAGAATGACAAAATTTAATGACCACTACTTACCTCATTGTTCGGAATGCATCTTCGAAATATTTAATCAGGAAAATACTTGAATAAATAATGGTCATCCCAATAAAAATTCTTCACATTGTTCAAGAACTTTCTTTTGTCTTGGGTACTCCACTGAGCTGGCAGATGTCCTACAACAAGAAAATTAACCAATATTAGGCAACCAAGGCATTATAGAGACAAAAAAGAAAGATTCATCAGGAAAGTAGTCATTGATTGGTGTGATGTCAGATCTTGAATCTGTTGTCAATCTAGATAAATGATTCCGCGACAATATTTTTGGAGCCTTTCGTGTCTTTGATTGTAGATATCAAATTCATGAAATAACAAAATCCATCGTACCAATCTAGCCTTTATCGTACCAATCTCGCGTTAGAATCCTTTTCCAAAAGAAGCTATTTTAAAGCTGCATACTCCACTACAACAAACAACAGGTGCGCCCACAAGATACAGATCTGCATTTGTCACATGCAAATACTCCATACAAGTAATTCCTTTTCAATGATAATGTAATTCATTTAAGCAATTTATAAAGTTTCTTACTTGCATAGTAATTCACCTAAGGTTTCTTATCTTTTCATTGTCCTAAGACAACACCTGCGTATATAACTCCACAACTAGCGCTACACCCTTATTTGTCATTAATAGCTCATTATATGATCATGTTAAAAAATTTATAATGAACCTAATTAATTCGTATAAACTCTTTTTATTACTCAACTAGAACCCACACACAAATGCGGTTCCAATTGGATGATATAGTCATATCACTCGCTCATTATAAATTGTTTAACCTGATCATATTAATTATCTTATTTAAGTGTACCAACCCCCCCCACATTTAAAAATTATCAGGAAATCATGATGCTAACTTGTTTGTATCCCTACACACCTGTGCTCTGAACGGCACTTTAACTTTGTTTGATAACATAAGTTAGCATCATGAATTTCCTACACACTATTTAACTGAATGGTGTTTAGATAAATAATCAGATCATGTTAAACATTTCACCTGAACTATTAAGGATAAAATCATCATGAATGGAACCTTCTTTGTGTGTGGTTTCCAGTTAATTTATACAAAAAGTTTATAATATACTTATTTTTTTTTTTTATATCAAATGTATGAAATATCTAGATTAAAAACCAAGCCACAAGGGACCAGGGAAGTACCAAATCTTTAAAGAGACACCATATTCCCAACGACTAGGGAACATGCTCCCTAAAAAAAATACAAAGCAAGCCTATCTTGTACAACAAGAATACAAATCTGAGAGGTGGGTTACAGGGGAACAGACTCCCCAGGACAAGCACCCCAAAAGCAAATCAAGTGACCATACTCCCTTATTACTACTAGACGCAGAAACCCAACTAGATAAAAGAACCTGGTGCTCCCCAATAGTAGAGAACAAAGTCAGAATTCAGAGTAGCAAAATAAGCAACCTAGAAGCAACTCAACAACAAAGTACCCCTGCAATCATATCAGGAATTGGACTAGCAAAAAGGAAATTCGGAGGAAGCGGGTAAACCACACTCGAGGACTAACAACTCCAGCACCAAAAACAACTGCAACAAGATAGCAATCAACATCGAGTTTCAATACCACTCGCTACACCGAGGACAACCAATAATAAACATCAGATCCCAATAACTTGGGGGATAATAGAAGCCAGAGGACTGGGCATCTCAGAAACATTAAACAACAAAGAGAAAAGGGCAAGAGGCAACTACAAACAAAACAACAAGAACAATAGCCAGCAAGGGATCTCTAAACTGACCAAGAACCAACAACAGTGTTAGTCATTTATTGATGACTAACTGACTTTCTGGCTGTTTTTTCCTGTGACTCTTTTCTCAGAGGGAGACCATGACTAGGGGGCAAAGTCTTTGCTTCGCGTCAGGTAGTTGCGCTACGTAAAAGGTATGCTAATGCCATTTGAGTCCAATCCATGCAAAAACTCATCAGAAAAGAGTGATTAATATTGTCATCCATAGAGTGCAGTTGCATGCTAGGATTGGAAAGGTGCCTTAGAGGGCCATCTCAGCAGGGATCAGAATCCACTGCAGGGATTGCTTCAGCCGCTCAAGTGCTGTACCTTGTTGGGGAGATTTTAGCCTTTTTCCCCTCTTAATACTAGTCGAACTCCACAAACAAAACCCCTACACGTTGTGGTATATGGTTTCCTAACAGGTTTGGGACCAGTCTCTACTGGAGGGGAGGTAACCAGGGAGTCAGGTGTTTCTTTTAGCCATCCCGGATGTAGATACATCCTTGGTGCTAGGAGTTTCTAGCATGTATTCCTGGTATGACCAGCTACACAACAAATAGCACAGAACTGAGGTTTATATTAATAAACCATTTTTTGCTTGATAAGAGTGCCATCCAAGCATAGAAATATTGAGAGCACGGGTTTTAATTTTGCAGATAAATTTACTTCTATCATAAACTCGAGCAAATGAGACCTGAGACATGGATAGAGTAAGCTCATCAAATCTAATATATTTTCCAATCACATTGCAGATTTTAGACAGACAGTCTTGGGAACCAACCTTTCAGTGGAAGGTTGGGAAGCAGAAACCTACTTGGAACAAAAGACATTATCATGTTCGGCTTAATGACTAGTGGGTTTCCTTGGAGAGAGTAAGGCCCTCTATGGTAAACACTCTACTCATGTTTGCAGCAGTGGGAGAAACAGACGACACGCCAGCTAGAGTCATGTAGGTGCAAGGTAACACTGCACTTCCAATGAATTTGCCAATGATAGTGTATCCCGGGGTTTTACCAATGGCGTAGCCAATTAAACATGATTTCCATATGTCTATATGTTCACCAAAATCCTCAAAGAGCACACATCAGAATTTGAAATAGAACATACCGTCGTACAAATGTGTTCCGACATAGCAATGGGCATTACGAAAACACTTGAGCAATTTGCTTCATTAAAAGATAAAACAATACCTATATGAGGTGGCGGCAGATGTGGGTAGGACTTGCCCAGAAACACCATTGAGGGTTCTTATCTGGAGATTTTCCCTGAGGATCGCCGCCTAGCACACGGTTGCGGAAGGAACGAAGTTGGTTGGGAAGCGACCACAACCAGCTCCTGATTGCGCAATTTGATTATGACCTTCATTAGACTTATAGCAGGGCTCTTGTTTGTGTCTCGTTGACCCCAAACCATAGAACGAGGGAATTAACGACATCCATGGTCCCCGAATCTAGGGTTTCAGAAGGTACCT
Source organism: Populus alba x Populus x berolinensis (assembly GCA_029228515.1). Lineage (NCBI taxonomy): Eukaryota > Viridiplantae > Streptophyta > Magnoliopsida > Malpighiales > Salicaceae > Populus > Populus alba x Populus x berolinensis. The sequence continues at coordinate 15,825 of JAQIZT010000117.1, read as the reverse complement.
TATAAGCTGGCATTTGTGATTGACAAACCCTGATGTTCGTGTCCCCGGGAGGAAGGAGGGAATCGAGGGTAGTTGTTGGGGGCGGTCTGTGAGGCAGAACCAGCCTCTTCCGATGGAGGATCATGAAGCCGCACCATCTTCTTCTTGGAATTACACCATAAGCCAGGTTGGATAAAACAAAAGACTAGCAAGGCACCAAAAAAACATTCAAACCACTGCGCTCGACAAACCCGATATTCATAGGGTCGCCGTTGAAGGGAGGGTCTAGGGCTGTTGAAACCAAAAAAGAGTTATGTGGCGGGTAGGGAGTACGAGCTGAGTGGTTGTACAATGATTGAACAAAAGGTTTGCCAATAGATCGCAGCCTTTCTCTCACTACATAAGGCAAAGCTTCTCCTCTCTTGACCGGGATCCCGACTGACTGGGAGCTCTTTTTTATACTATATTTATTTCTAATTTAGTATTAGTGGATCCTCACACCTAACATTTGTTTTTATCATTATTGAATCCTCACATTAATCTTATATCTCAAAGTCATTCTTTAACTTCTTAATTCTTATTATTATTATTATCTATTATTATTATATACTTATAAATACTAGTTAACCTTCCTGTGGTCTTGACCCCAGTATTGTCAAGTTATTAATTACTTCGACCACTCCTAACCACTTGGGAGAAATACATCAATCTTTTGGTCTTGTCAATTTCCCATCCATAAAACAAGTGATATAAAATATTGTGTCAAAATCATCTTCTAATGAAGACAATTAATGAATCCCTCGAGGCCATGATAAGTGATGGTGGGAAACCTAATCTTCTTGCAAAACAAGTCATTTGAGTCTTTACTGCAGAAATATGTAATCCCATACAAAGTTGCCACCTGTCTTATCCCCCTCAAACTTCAAGTGGACAAGTAAAACTTACTAATGAGAGAGATCAAACAGATCTTGGAAGAAAAACAGTGAACCTTAATCAGGAAAAGACATGCATCTTTTAAGACTTAATGATGCCCTTTGGGCTTATACGAACTTTGCTTATAAAACATCATTAGGTATGTCACCTTATAAGGACTAGTCTATGGAAAACCTTGTCACTTGCCATGGAACTTGAGACATAAAGCTTATTGGGCATATTTAAAGCTTTCACAATATCAAACCTTGATGATGCTAGTCAGACTGTGAAAACTTACAAATACACATGAGGCATGAGGAAATAAGAAATGATTGCTTATGACCACTCAAGAATTCATAAAGCAAGAACACCCACAGCGTTTCATGACAAGAAAATACTGAGAAACAAAAACATTCCAATGATTTGGTCAAAAAGTCTTGCTTTATAATATCTATGACATCCATTTATTTCCCCATGGAAGCACAACTAAGGATCAAGATGGAGCAGATCCTTTTATTAGTGACACATCGATGTATCCCCTATGGGGCCTTATGATATCAAAGAATCCAAAGACATGGTAATTTTTTCAGAGGTAAATGGGACATCGTTTTGAAAGTTTAAAAATGACTCTATTCAATTGGGTGATCTTGTATATAAAGATTGATCTCATTTTCTCACATTGTTTTTATGTTTATTTTTTGTGTGACTTTTGTTTTGCTAGTCTCTCTCACACCTGATCAAATGGCGGATCAAACAAGTACTTCCATGACTCTTAAGTCGATTCTTTCAGTTTCCCATGATAAAACTGATATCTGTGTATATATTTGTGCAATTCTTTTGCATCATTTCACCTTTACTTTAGCATCTTGTCTCCAATTCCCATTTGAAAATGGAACACCACTCATGAAAAATTGGAAAAAAATATTTTTCACCGTTTAGCCATCCCAAAAGCGATTGACAACAATTTATACAGTGCTAAATAGCTGAAAGATTAGAGGTTGTGAATTAATCATCCAGAAATTCCCTGCACGATATCTCTCCATTTGCTGGTTGATTGAAGCGGAAAAGGGTTCGGCGATTATCAAGTGATGCCGTCTAATTTCTTTCGAATGTTCATAGTACAATGCACTGGCAACAGTAAAAGCACTTTTGCGAAGAAACGGAGGTCCTTGCAACCCAAATAAAATGATTTGAAAGCTCTGTCCACTATATCAGTGCCGGCTATAGGACTTGTAATGAAAACATTGGTCGTTCTTTAGGATGGTGTTATTAGTTGTAGCGCGAGATCTAGGATCCGAGCTCTACAAGTAGTACCTCATTAAAGTGTTATTCCTCTCTATTATGAGAGGACGCGGGATTCTAGAGCCTTTGATCAAACTGATACTGATGAATAATAATACAACTACTATGACACTTAAAAGATCAGGTCTGATGTCAGTAAGGGGTCTTATAGATATTCTTCTACTCGTTGAGCTCTTGAGATAACGGCACCCTAGTGGAGATGTGCATCGTTGCAATTCATGATTTATGACCACAATTCCATAAAGAACATGCTCAACATAGTCTTGTAAATCTGACTAAAAAAGACCGATAATTGCCAGTTTTTAAGAAATCTGGATGTGAAGCCTATCCCCTAACCTATAGAGGGCAATTTTAAGTCGGTTCTTGGGACATAAAACTAAGGGAAGATGTGAGGCCACTACCTGTACATATACATGGGCTTATTCAAAATAAATAAACAGAAGTCAATCAATAAAGAAAGATAGAGAGTGGTAGACTCCAGCTAGCTATACATATGGGTGATAATGATTTGCAAATTATTCATCTATAGAAATCTTTATCTTCCTTCCCTTCATTTCTACCTCAATCCATATATTTACACAATAGATATAAAAGTGTGTAGAAATAGCAAGTTCCTCATGTCATCACATAAGAAATATTTGTGTTTTACCGGTCAAAGTCCAATCCTAGAAAGGAAATAGAGTTTTTAGAATCAACAAATCATCTTAGTTAGGTCTGAGCTAAGTAGAAAGATTCCTTTAGTCGTATGGGGGAGGGCATTCTTGGGTTAATATGGGGGTGTAATCAAATAGTTGCATAATTTTTATGAAGGCAGTCAGTAAGATTTAGGGGTCCTCATCTAAAGCTTTAGCAAAAGGGGACATAATTGGAAAAAAACAATTGGAGAATAACTACTGGTCTTTGCAATGTTTGATTGAATGAATGCAATGTTTAAACCATGTTGATTTGCCATTCATTGTCTTACCATGTGATCTGGGCAACATTGGAAGACGATTTCTCATAATTTTCTCTTTGGGCCCAACTACACATTCACCATAATCTCATAGGTCTGTTAAATGTTAATTTTTTTATCGATAATTTGTTGTCTTTATCTTGATCATGTTTTGAAACAGAAATTCCTAAACATTATTTGGCACGACAAATCATAATCTCTGCTGCTTGCTACTGAGCAATTGAATTGCTCAAGTATCAATCTTTTCATCCATGTAATGGATCCCCTCCATGATTATGCATAAATTGTGTCAACTATGGAAATAACATACAAAAATCTTAGATAGGATTTGAGCCTTTTGTTTGTGAAACTTTGTGTCCTTGTTGGTTTTATTAATAAGCATATTATTTTGTTTTGTTATTTCTGATATTTGTTTTACTTCTAAAGTAGTGTTTCAGGCTTGTTCAGTGTTTCGTTGTTTTACGTGATGTCTTCTATGTCATATTATCCTTTCTACCCCCTAGGACATTAAGGACAATGTCTTGTTTTGGTTGACAGGAACGGGTAGTAGTTGATATAAAAAAATTTAAAAAAAAAAAAAAATTAACTGTGTTTTTACTATTTCATAAAACATTTGCAAATCTGTTGTTTACTAAGAATGATAGAGATATAAAGGAGTTCTTTTGTTAAAAGTGACTGTCTTGATATGCCATCTTAGTAAACAATTTCTTAAACAAGGTCTAATCAAAATACTTCTTGAAATATTCATGGTTATACAAAATCTTGCAACATATAAGGTCAATGAAAGCTTGTTTTAGTTTACATGACACTAACAAATTGTTTGTTTTATAGTTTTGTTAATTATTAGTTAATGAAAAGTTATTTAAATTAATGTATGAATTTTGATTTGAAGCCTGTATTTTAAGGTGCTTGAACTAATGTATCCCAATTTTTGTATTTTGAAGTATGAATTTTTTTGTAATGCTATTTTCAAAAATTCCTTATTATTTTACGATCCCGAGTTTGTTTTGCAATTTTCCGTGCCATGGTCAAAATCCGTGATTTTACACAACCTTGGTTGTAATAAAATGAAATGAAAGAGCTTTAACAATATAAGAAACAAAAGTGTTTGTTCTTGTTTGGTATGATAAATTCTCTAAGAATCAAACTATGAATGCTTGGAGCAGAGAAATTGTGTGAACCCTTTACTTGGGTGGTTTGAAGAGTATTTATGAACCATGAACTTTGTAGTTTTGCTATGGAGTAGAGGGGGTGCTAGAGTATTATTTTCTTCTGATGGCATTAATGAAGGGATAAAAATCATAATACACATCCTTAATGAGGGACAAATCATCTTCTTACCACATCATTAAATGATGATAGAAATATTGTAAGCCCTTGAGAGACCTTTTAATACATCTATAAATGTAGATAGATGATTATTCCAGACATGAATAGTTCTTGTTAAAAGTTTTAAGAATGAATAAACAAAGCCTTATGACCTTACCCATGGTTTTTATAATAATCCTTCTATACCAGTTGGGCTTGGCACATAACCTAAGCCTAAAGGGAAATGGGTCCTAGCTGCTTATGCGAGACCTATGTTCGCTTGGATTCAAGATGTGGTTGAAACCAATATTGTTAGGTCTAGCATCTTGCTAGAGCCATATTTGCTTGGGCTCAATACGTAGCCTGAACCTAAGTATAATAAGCCTGGTAACTTGCCAGACTCATGTTTGCTTGGAGTCAGCATATGGCTAAAACCAATGGCATTAGGTCGGGTAATTTGTCAAATCCATGTTTGTTTAGGCTCAGCACGTGATTAAAACCAATGGCATTGGGCTTTTTTAGGCTTAGCACGTGGGCAACAAAAGTATGTTGGGTAGAGTAGCTAGACTCACGCTTACTTAAGCTTCGCATGTGGCCAGACCCAAGTATGTTAGGCCTGACAGCTCATTAGACTCATGTTCGCTTAGAGTTAGCATGTGGCTAAAACCAATGGCGTTGGGTTTGACAGCTCGCCAGACCCACTTGTATATGGGTTACCACCCTATTACTAGACCTTTTTTGACAAGGTTTTAGGTTTTTCACAAAGGGTAAAAAATATTGATTCATCACTAAGAAAATTGATGTTTAGTTGGATTGAAAAGAGCTTGGAATTTGTCAGTTCTGGAAAGAAATAAAAATTACGATGAAGATTTTTTTGACTTCTTATCCACTTATTCTCATTTGAAAAATATTAGCAAACATTGACAAAAGGATTCAATTATGGGATAAAATTAAGTTACAGATTAGAGACAAAATTGAGATTTCCTACACCAAAAAAATACATAAGATGCAACTTTTCCTAGTAGTGTTAAAAACATTTAGATTATGTGGAAATAACATATGATAGTAGATAAAAGAAAATAAAAAATGTATCACGGGTCAAGTGGCAGGTGGAGATTTCTAAAACCTGGTCAACTCGATCTAACCCATTGCCCTATACTTATTTTGTCTCTATATTGATGGTTTATGAAGTGATCTCGAATTTATTTTTATTTTATTTAAAAGAATGATACTACGACTCTAATAACTTTCTTAATTAGTGGGATTTCTATTAGATTTATTTTTTCGTAAAACGTTTGTAAAAAAATAGCTTATTTCTTTGCTAGATGAGAGGGAAAGGATAAACCAGAGTACTTAATGGTTGTGTAAGATATGTGGAAAGATAGCCGCTAAATAATTGAGTGTAACTGACACTTAGAATCTATAGTTGTAGGGTCCAATCTCTAAAATACGGAATCACCAAAATATATTAACAATATATATGCAAACACCATAAATATTTTGTAATATTCTTGTAAAAAATTAGCTGCAATCTAACTATTATCCAACTTGCTTAGAAGTCTTAAAGAGTATTATATAATATAAATCTAATTTTATAATTTATAAAATATTAAAAAATTGAATGGATAAAAGTATTAATTCATGAGAGAGAAAATCTCCTTTTCAACTTTAGTGTTTTTTCAGAGATGGCTCTCTGATTTTGACCGAACGGTTGTGGAATCTGTGTTAGTGGAAGTCCTCCATCTCTAGAGAAAAGACCCAACATGTCTCAAGTCTACTGAGCCTTCTGTTGAACCCAAATTTAAAGAAAAGAAAAAAGGAGATGGCCAGCTGAATAGAATAAAACCACTACATTGTGTGACTGTCTGTCCTGTGATGTGTTTGTGACCAAAAATGGTTCATACACAACTTCGCATTACATTCAATCACTATGCCACAAGGGCAAGATTTGCGGGAACGCCCATTGGTATTTTCATTCAATTACCAATTGACATATCCACAAAAATGCCTAAGACTAGTTAGAAATGCTGAGTGAAAATTCTCCAAAATACTGCCTTCTAGGGGCTTCGGAATAGCTGTTGGACCTTTACTTCGTGGTTACGTTTTTCGTGGCAATAACCTGAAGGTGGTTCCTTTGCATGTAAACTAGTCAGCTGAAACGCTTTTCATAATCTTTACCAAGTTTGTTCTCTATAATTATTTTTAAAAACTTTTCATATATTTTTTTTAAATATTTTCACATGTTTGTTTGTTTTCGATAAGAATATTTATTATAAGAAACACTAGTTAATTAAAAATACTTTTTACTCAATCAACACTTAAAACTTAATTTAATTACTGAAAAAAATATCGTTCAACTTGTCAAATTTAATAAAATATTTTTTCCAAAAAACAATCCGTTTACCACTCATCTATCTAATGTAGTTTCATAGCCATAAACCTCATCCAACCGCACACCACGCCACCCAACATCTTCCACTATTTAATTGTTTACCCCCATAATCATCATCTTTACTCCTTTTCCACCACCATCACTAAAAATTATTTTTGTACAAGAGAAAACATCTTTACATGTAAAATAGTTTACACAAAACAAACCACCAAAGGAAACACTATGGAGAAGATATGATTTTTGAAGAACATTCACTTTTTGAATGACTTTCTCAAGCTTTAACAAGGAAAAACAACAATATAATCAAGGACACTTGAATACTCCTTATTATATTTTTTAATTCCATATAATATAAATACTTTAAAAATATTTTATTTTTTCAATATCCAAAAATTTAAAACCCTTTAGTATTATATACTCTATATTCACAAGAAAAAAAAATTTCAATATGAAATTTATAGTCTTTTAACATCTATATACTCTATGACTTACAAAAAAAAAATTATAGTTTTTCTTATATGAAATACACAATCTTTGAAAAAAATCTATTAAAAAAATGATATTCTTAACATGTATAGGCTATGTACACCTGGATTATTTTTTAATTTTTTCAAATGAAATATTAAAACTTCAAATATTTTTTATTTATTTTTCCAGATTAATTCAGGTTGACACGAGTTGACCTGGGTCAACAATGTAACCTATGACCAGGCTTCTTAGTTGGGTCAACCTCTGGGAGTCTAATATCTATGCAAACAAGCCTTGGCTAGCATGGAGTTTTGGTGTTTGGATGACAAATTGCAGCTCCTCTATTAAGTCATTTCCGTCCCTAGGGTTTTTTTGGGTTATAAATCTTCCATGGGTAGGTACATTTTTGGCTACAAAAGATAATGACTTTACAGAGAGCATGTAAAGAAAATGCTAGGAAAGAGGTGCGCCAAGATCCTCATCTACCTTAGACTCTTGGGCATCTTTTGAGGAGGTGGTGAAAGCTGACGCCGTAGATGCAGAACCTGCCATAGCCACATTGGACAATGATATATTAGAAATTAACCCAGAACCAGAAAGATTCAGTAAGGCATCCAGCCATTGATGACCACATCACCATCCCAATCAAGGTAATAAAATGGAAGTCTGGAACATTCAGCTTTCCACTTTTATATCCATAAATCAAAATCACAACCAAACATGTGGCGAGAAATACAACTCACACACAAAAACCAAAAGGCATGAATGGTGATCAGACTTAGTTTGTCTTCTTCATGCCACATGGATTCATTTCTTTAGGATGAACCACACGTTTTTTGTCAAACCTAACGGGTCATATGAAAAATAGGGAAACATGCTTCTGCTTTTCAAAGTAACACAGACAAAGCAAATACCAAGGTTTCAGTATTCTACAATTCATAACTTTTCTTACATTTTTTTTATAACAGCTACCACTCACACGTAAATTACTGATTTATGGCAACCGAAGCACAACAAAAAACCGTAAGAAAGGACGATGCCTCACCTCTTCTTGAAGCAAAATAGGGAGATGGTTCAGTTGAAACCCAGAGCATATATTTCTTGCAAAAGTTTCTCATCTTTGATACCAGACCATTTGATGGGAGGGCAAGCCAGTAAAACGTGCTGTTAAAACATCATTGCCAGCTGGGGTGCATCCCAATGTGACTGCTTGGACCACAGGCCAAAAACAAATCATTTTTGTTTGAGATGAAGGAACCAGCACATCAAGCCCCTGCTCACTGATACCCTCTACCACTGTCCCAGACTCAAAGTAAATAGGCTTGTCACCATGTAGCATTCAAGCATTTTCACACCTTTTTCCATAACAGCAATACCCTTCACACAGAAGCGGATTACCCAGCCAAAATCTCTGCCCCCTGGCAACAGACACTTGCCGCAATATCAGGCAGATCATCTTCTTGATCCAGAGTTGGTACATTTCTGAAACATGAAAAATTTGATTGAATGACAAAAATGCCACAACGTGTTTAAAAAGGTCGGTCTCCTGCACCTGTTTCCAAGCCCATTCTTCCTGCCAATTCAAACGGTTGGTTTTCAAAATTTTAAGGGCAAAGCTTTTACAAACTGCAGAAAAAACATCCTGCAAGTTTACGAGAAACGAGCTGAAAGGAGATGAAACTATACAAAACACCTTGACAGAAAGCCTTCCTTTCTCCTCCATGGCTTAGACTTTGACCACAATCCTCTTGTCTCAGAATTTCTGCGACCCACTTGAGCGAAATCCCCAAAACTAGATGGGAGTGATAAGAAGTACAACATGGAGGAAACCTTGTTAATATCTTTTACGCATCCTCCGACTTTAAGAGAAGAGGAACATCATCCATTAAATACTTTGCAACACCAACCCAAACTTCTCCTGCTTGCAGCTCTGCACAAAGGTTTAAAAGTGTTATATTAATAACAACAATATAAGTCATCCAAAATTTCAGGCATCTCAGGTCTTTTCCAAAACAATATAAAACTAGATTATTCCGAACAATTTTAGGCAGGTGTTTGTCTGAGACAAACTCTATTCTCGCATTCTACCAATGCCGGGCCATAAGTTTCTGCATCATTGCAGTGAAGCAAAATGGTGAATCACTAACTTGGCCTTACACCATTTAAAGCTGAATTGAATGGGATTACTTTTGGGATTGTTTCTGAAATTATATGTGTTAGCCTTCTTGAAAGAGTTTGCCTTTCTTTGTTTTATTCCTCTTCTTTTTCTTTTTTGTTTCTTTTTTTTTTTTTCATTTTTCTTTTAGATTGTATGACTAGGGCATCCAAGTGCACCACCATCAAGCATATAAAGGTTCAACTAAAAACACTATATTGTTCAATGGTTCTTTTTCTTCTATATCTTAGATGGGAATCGAACATTTGAATCTAACACACTAAGGCACCCTGTCCAGCCTTAACACTTCCTCCAACCTTTTAAGAAGATAAATCTAAATTTGGTCCATTAGCTCCACTCCAGGGGTGAAGCACAGCAAATGGCCCTCCCCAAATGTTGTTCAAAAGTTAAATTTAGACCTTATATTTAAGGTTCCTACAATTACACCCCTCCAAAAATTTTCTTATTTAATTTATGGACCCGTTTCGTTTAGTATAATTACCCCCCCCCAACCCCACCCTTTTTAATAACTGTAGCTCTGCCACACACACCAATATTAGAACAATGAAAGCAAAGTAATTGCCTTCAAGAAAAAAAAATCCACCTGGGGATCGTGAGACAAGTAAATGCAACTAGCTCCTTGCAAAATTGCTCAAAATACAGCTTAAGAAATCTACTACCATAAACATTATACCAAAAATTAAAAGTTACAAATAAATGCAGGGGAGGTTGGAAGGGCAGGCAGAGGGGTCAAACTATAAGGAAATAATTATCCATGGATGAGCCGTGAGCCTGTGTGCAGTAATGCCGTTTAACACCAAGAATGCCAGCAATTGTAACTATAATCGTACCCAGGGTTAAAAAGCAGTCCAGGCTCTATTGTGAGGCCTCGCTTATTAACATGAACCTGAAACATCGGTAAATAGAGAAAATGATGTTGTCATACCAATTAAAGTATCAAAGAAACAATAGAGAATGGAAAACCGCATCAACTTGGAATAGACAACCAACAGAAAAAAGGGAGATTGATAACATGCAAAAGTAAATTGAAAAGTAAAATATTTGGTTTAGATCACTATTATATCAAGAAGAGGACATCAGAGGCAATAAATGCCTCAATTTCGAGATCAATGTATGTAGAATGCCTCCACATGAATTTCACCTGCTGCTGATATGTTGTCAAATTTAGGATCCAAATTGAAAGTTGGAATAGGCTCTATCCAAAAAGTTTGTGGAGCAATGAAAAAATTGGATCCTGCTTGCATAATTACAATATTTAGACATTGTATATCCATATGAAAGCAAATTTGGCTTTTCACAGTATTCAATTCATTGTGATATGCCAATTATCAAATTTAGGTGGCGTGCACCAAGAGTTATACATGTATCTGAGCAAACAATCCATACCCTCTTCGTTGGTGCAGTTGTCTCATCAGTTCCTATCCATTGCTTCCCAAACGAAAGTGTTTGTGGAAACCAATGAGGAGGATACTTGAACCGCGCAAAACATCTAAAATCAGTGCCCTGTCCCTCCCAGCATGCTAGCACCCAATAGGTGAACAATGACCGGTTCCTGGTCTGGAAATTTAAAACATAAATAAATAAATAAGTTCCCAAAAAACCTTCTTGTAGCTAAATTAAGTAGCGGAGTGCTACATTTCTTACTGGAGGCATATAAGCAACAAAATAATAACTGATAACTTATCGATGTTAGTATTCTTTTCCTATTACACACCCAAATAGCAAAGAAAACATCCGAGCCAAATGTCGAATCCCACCCGTTTCTGTCATTAAATCTTTAACGAATGAAGCAAAATGTACCATTGCAAAATTATCTGGATTCATTAGAAAGTAAAACAATTCTGAAAAAGCTTCAATAAACGTAAACGATTGCATACCTGTTTAAAAGTTCCTCTATGATAAGACGAGATCAAATGGCAATCATCAGAAGTTGAACAATCTATCATCATGTGTACACGGAAAGTCCTCTATAGTGCTATGATATGTTCGAAATGCTTCGCCTTTAAACCAGCACAGTGAGCCCAAACACACTAGCTTCCCAAAATGAGATACCCTTAGCTTTCACTTGTTCTAAAGGTTCACAGCAGTCTAGCATAGATTCCTCAAACCACCTCCCCAAGGTCCTTCCAGTAACAGACCACTTTCAAACACATACTTTGTGGTAAACTCAAAAAACCTGAATCATTTCAGATAGTCCTAACAAGGGCAATGCTAGGGGTACAAAATTTGTTTTACTAATTTTTTGTACTAACTGCTGCGGCATCTATCACAAAGCAAGAATTTCGTTTATATTTTGCTTATTAGCGTGGTTTTTTAAAAAAAGTTTGTAACAAATGAAATCCTTTGACAAAAATTAGTTGGAAATAGCAAAACTTTGGGCATCTCACGACTGAGAGAACGTGACAATCAACCTCATCACTATTCAGAAATGCAACATTTCAAAAACAAATTGTGAACTTGAGTTACACAAATTACAATGAGACGAGGGACGAGCGAAGAAAACAATTAATAAATAAAAGACATTCAATTTTTCTTTCTCCTATATTCTCATACATAATTTCTACAGGCTCATTTCAGAATTTCTTTCAAATGGACGTATTTTTACATAAGCAATGAGGTTGAATGTTCGTATTCCTCAACTGCGACATGGATAAAAAATGTGCTATTTTGCCTATTTTTCCATTTTTTTTTTTTTGGAAAAAAAACATGCTAATTTTTGAAAAAAATCAAGAATCTCAAATAATGGATGAAGTATCTTATCACATTTAATGGGAAAATTATTATAATTCTAACTTGATTGGTTGATAAAACACAAATTGCATGATGTCACTTCACTTAGTATTTTCAGTTAAGAAATAAAAATTAAGTATCTCTTAGGCCTCATCCGTCCTCGCAAACCACTGGCACTCCTACTAGCCCCAAACTAATCGACAAAAAATACATTGCCGCCACGAGTACACATCATACATAAAAATTACCTTTCCCATTTCCTCCCAGGGTCAATAGCTAGGGCATTTCAGGACCATAGAAAGACTTGCCAAAAACACAATACGCAGGGCACCGATAGTGTCTAGGACCGTAAGAAAATCAACCTATAAAAACCTTCCATCGTTCCATTTTGAATTTGCTTCCATAAAAAGTAGCTGCAATCCACCATTTTGCACTAATTAGAAAAACATAAACCATAAAAAAAAAAGCAATTCAACACAAAACACAAAAAAATAAAACCACACAGATCACACAAAAATCATGCAAATAAAAGCTCGTAAATAAAGTATATAGTACTTCAAATTTACAACCCTACACGCTATAAAGATCTCACCAAAAAAATCTAAATTTTTCTCTAATTTCTAACCCAAAATGGAACAAAAGTAGAAAAAACAGCAAGGATAACTCCCTTTCCTTCCGCCGATGAGCGAAAATCGATTGCAGGAGGCGAAGGGAGGATTCGACGGTACACTCCAGCCCTGGCCATTTTTTCACTTTTCTAAAAACTACTTAATAGCAGTAATAAAGTGAGTGTGGTTTATGGAAATCAATTGCTAAATAAAAAGAAAGAAAGGAAATCGTTGGATTTTCGCGCAGTTAATGATGCTTCTTCAATCGAAAAGGAATTTTCTTCTCCGTCCAGAGCTGACTATATTGATTCGCCGTTAATGAATGGGACCTCGCCGTATCTGTTTCCACGGCCATGCGTGGTTTTTAAGAAAATAAAGATGTTTTTTAAAATATTCATAATATTAAATTCCTCATGGATTACTATTGATCAATGAACTAATTAATTTAGTATATACTAGATTTAAAGAAATAGCCAAAATTAATTACTTAATATCCTAATGACATGAACACTCCTGGGAGTTATACTCGGTTTAACTCTCTATTAAGTATCAATCCAACAAATTATCTTGGAAAATAAGAGAAAAATTTGATCATAAAAATAAGCGGGATTCCCCTATTTTCTTCTTACCTGATACATTCAAGAGTTTTGGGGATTTTCTTATTTCGGTTGCTAAATACTCTGTCCAAAATTATGGTCCACATTCCTATTTCATAGTCAATTTTTCACTATGAAGTTATGATTAAAGAGGAAACTATTTTTTAAAATTCAAACCATTAGAATTTTCTTTGGGTTTTTATTTCACAATTGGTTTTGGTTTTTATTCAGTTAACCCACACTCCCCAACAAAAAAAAAAAGTGCCTTTTTATATAAAAAATAACATGTCATAAAAAATGTACCTTTTGACATAATTTAAATCATTTCCTTACTTTTAAAATATCCATTTTAATTTGTTAATTATTCTACATTAAAAAACTTGAAGAGTGCCGTGATGCACAAAATTTAAATATTTATATGTGTATCTATCCTTTTGTTTCTTATAAATTAGAATAAATTCTCAGTCTAGTTTTTTTTCTAATTAGCTTTAAATACTTTTTTGATGATTTATTGGTTAATACATTTTTAAATTTATTTTATCAATGACCAGACAACAATCTTTTAATTCTTAATTAAAAAACATCATGATATCAAACAACACATTTCTAATGTTAAATACCTTCTTCTTTTACCTTAGAAACTAACTTGGAATTTTACTCCCAATGTAAGATGGGCTCTTATATAAAATAGGTGAATTTGATAAGTTAGTTGCATCTACCATAATTTGACTTCTGTGTTTAGCTTTGCAGGGATAACCCTGGACTCTAGGAATATGGCTAGTTGTAAGAATAGGTCTAGGTTGCGCAAAGTGATCGGCCTAACAAACATAACCATAACTTTTTTAAATGTTCTTGGGTTGTCTAAGACCCAATTTATAAACTTTAATTTTATTTTATAAAAAGATATATTTTTATTAATATTATATAAAAAAAATCCAAAATATCAAAAAAATATTAGATACAAAAAATATTTTTGGGACATGAGGAGATAAGTTTTCAGGGCTATAACAATACCAAAAAAAATAGTCATCATAGGGTATTTTGACAAGAAGGGCTAAAGAAAGAACTTATTTGGAAACAACGATTAAGGTTGAAATCCAATTTAGAAATAATTATGAAGTTTTAAAGATTTAATTTAACTTCTAATGGGTTTAATTGACTTTAGCTAAAGCATTTATTGAAGGAAAATTAAGTTTAAACAGTCAATTTAGCCAAAATTAAAAGAAATTAAATTACAGTGCAAGGACTTAATTAAACTTTCAATGGGTTTGAAGAGGAAATCAAGTTTGGAGGCCAAATTCGGATCATTTTGCCAAGATTGAAATATTAGGCACATAAAATTGAAACTTTGAAAGAAATCAATTACGCATCAATGACGTTTTGATGAAGTCAATTAAGGGACTCAATTAAAAAGAAATTCAAGTTTGGAGGCCTAAATATGATCAATTTTGCAAGATTGAAATATGAGGGGACACAATTGAAACTTTTAAAAAGCCAAATTGGTGCCATTCAAGGGTTCAATTTTCAAGAAATTTAAAGTTTAAAGGCTAATTGAAGGGTGAATTAAGAATCCTAAAACCAAGGATCCACGTTGAAAGAGAAGTGCACATTCATGGGATAAAATTATTTAAAATCAGGGGTAAATTTGAAAAGGTTTGAAAATTTACAGGTCAATTAAGTGTTTTATTTGAAAAACTCTAAGAACAAGGGGACCATACTGCAACACCAATAGGCGCTAGAAGTTGAGGGTTCAATTGAATATCATCAAGGATGTTAAATTGCGAAGAGACCTGATAATTAGGTTTATGTGAGGAGTTGATTGGCAATGATTTCAAATGATTAGGGGCTGGGATTGACGTAAGGGATGTTTGAGTTGAGCCCTATTTGGATTAGGGACTGCCAAACGATGTCATGTTTAAATAGCACTGTGGACGTTATCCTTTCACCTTCTAACCAAAACCCTGACTCACTTCAAACCTTTAAACCCATTCCTTCCAAAACTTAACCTAAGTCCCACCTAACCAAAGGCCGTGATTCTCTTGTTTGTTATATGGGGGTACAAAACATGGTTATCTTTTACCTTAAAAAAGACATTCTACGGAGATAAACTAAAAATACACCTTTCATGACTCTTGTCATTAGGCCTTCTAGTTACAGGCCTATATACCTTTGGTTGGGCTGGAGTTGGCTATGGCTTCACCGCTACCCTTTCTAGCTTTAGTTTGTGGAGGTTTGCTGTGAAGGGCATCTTTCTTCTTGCTTATTTAAGCGGGATTATACATCTTTGTGTCCCCAACAGTTTGCTATAGCTGGATTATTGCTCCCTCTCTAGTTTTCGTGTTTGTGTTTTATGCAGCTTGTGCTTGGTGGATGTTGTCTCTATTGCTGCTTCATGCAGTATT
>JAQIZT010000116.1:15000-20000 GCA_029228515.1 Populus alba x Populus x berolinensis | reverse complement strand
GGCAGCGCGGAGATCCGCAGCTGGAGGCCCGTCGGGGAAAATCGGCAGCGCAGATTTGTTGACGAACACGGGCTGGACGCTGGGCTGTCTAGGCCAGGCAGGAAAATTCGTCAAGGGGACGCGCTGACGAAACAGGGGCTGTTCAGACACAGCAGGCAGTGTTGGAATCGGCAGCGCCGACGAAATCGGAGAAGTCGGCAGAATCGGCAGCCGGTGCTGGCGATGAGTCCGGACGATTTATAGTCCCAGGCTTGACGGAAACGACTGGGGGCCTAGACACACACTGGGGCAGTGGCAGCTATGCCAACAGTGGGAAAAATCGGCAGCGCAGATTTTTTGACGAACATGGGCTGGACGCTGGGCTGTCCAGGCCAGGCAGGAAAAATCGTCAAGGGGATGCGCTGACGAAGCAGGGGCTGTTCAGACACAGCGGGCAGTGTTGGAATCGGCAGCGCCGACGAAATTGGAGAAGTCGGCAGAATCGGCAGCCGGTGCTGGCGATGAGTCTGGACTGTTTATAGTCCTAGGCGTGACGAAAAAGACTGGGGGCCTAGGCAGCGGCAGCGATGCCAACAGTGGGAAAAATCGGCAGCGCGGAGATCCGCAGCTGGAGGCCCGTCGGGGAAAATCGGCAGCGCAGATTTGTTGACGAACACGGGCTGGACGCTGGGCTGTCGAGGCCAGGCAGGAAAATTCGTCAAGGGGACGCGCTGACGAAACAGGGGCTGTTCAGACACAGCAGGCAGTGTTGGAATCGGCAGCGCGGACGAACGAGGGGCTGTTCAGACAAATCGGCAACGTCGGAAAAATCGGCAGCGCGGATTTGTGCAGCTGGAGGCCCTATCAGCTGGCTGCCCGCAACGAGTCATTCAATTCTCTGCCCTATCAACATAACTCCCGATGTGTTGTTCGCTATCTTGGAAGAAGAGATCTCTTCCTCCCCGCGTCGGCCGGGTGCGATTACCCGGCGGCGTCGTTCAAATCACTGCCCTATCGGCCACAACTGCTGATGGGGGGGATTAGAGGCCGGCCATGGTGGTGAGGGGAGGCCAAGACCGTGAAAGCAAGAGTTTTCCCGGGGCTCCTCCGGTGGCCGCGGCATGCGCGCTGCCGGTTTTCCCGCATCCCGCCAAGAAAACGTCATGCTTTCCACGTGAAATCAATCCAGTAAAATCAGCCATATTTTTGTGAGGCTGCCAGCCGAATTTGGGGTCATTCCGGGCCGGTTCCTATTTTTGCGTATTTCCTTGATTTTTAATGGTAGGAAAATAAAAAAAAATACTTCCCGACCTCGAAAAAATCTGGGAAAATTTATAAAGGTGGATTGGATTTTTGCCAACCTATGTGCAAAATTTCAGCTCAAAATACCAAGAAATGAATTTTTTAGAGGGGGGGTGACAGCTGGGACCTAGTAGTGTCTGCCCCTGCCAGAGCTGCAATAACACTTATAGCTCTTTAGGGGGTGCCCCCCGACTGGCCATGGGGCGCGCTGGCTGGCGCCCATAGGCCTGCCGCGGGGGATTTGCGAGCTGCTGCTACACACGTGGGGGGCCTCACGGCCCGAAGTAACGCCGCCATCGATGACCCGTTTTCCGGCCGGCGACGACCCGATTCCGACCACCGCCCTATAAAAATCACACGCGCGCGCCCGCCCGCGCCCCGCGCCCGCGTCTGCGCTTGGCGCTGGGGCGCTGGGGCCTGAGGGCCTGGGGCCCTTGGGGGCCCTTGGGCTCTTGGGCGATTGGGCGCGCGCGCGCGCGGCAATGATTTCCATGCCGCGCTGCGCAACGGGGGCTGACGCGGGGACAGCCCCTGCTGGCTGGCTATCTTACCCGCGGGGGGGCTGCCTTCGGGCCTTGCCCCCCTGCGCTCTTGCCTGCCCCCCGCGCGGGAGAGGCTACGCACACTCTGCGGCAGCGATGCCAGCAGTGGGAAAAATCGGCAGCGCGGACAGCCCCCTCTGGCTTGCTGTCGTGCCCGCGGGGGGGCTGCCTTCGGGCCCGGGGCAGCGGCAGCGATGCCAGCAGTGGGAAAAATCGGCAGCGCGGACAGCCCCCGCTGGCTTGCTGTCGTGCCCGCGGGGGGGCTGCCTTCGGGCCCGGGGCAGCGGCAGCGATGCCAGCAGTGGGAAAAATCGGCAGCGCGGACAGCCCCCGCTGGCTTGCTGTCGTGCCCGCGGGGGGGCTGCCTTCGGGCCCGGGGCAGCGGCAGCGATGCCAGCAGTGGGAAAAATCGGCAGCGCGGACAGCCCCCGCTGGCTTGCTGTCGTGCCCGCGGGGGGGCTGCCTTCGGGCCCGGGGCAGCGGCAGCGATGCCAGCAGTGGGAAAAATCGGCAGCGCGGACAGCCCCCGCTGGCTTGCTGTCGTGCCCGCGGGGGGGCTGCCTTCGGGCCCGGGGCAGCGGCAGCGATGCCAGCAGTGGGAAAAATCGGCAGCGCGGACAGCCCCCGCTGGCTTGCTGTCGTGCCCGCGGGGGGCTGCCTTCGGGCCCGGGGCAGCGGCAGCGATGCCAGCAGTGGGAAAAATCGGCAGCGCGGACAGCCCCCGCTGGCTTGCTGTCGTGCCCGCGGGGGGCTGCCTTCGGGCCCGGGGCAGCGGCAGCGATGCCAGCAGTGGAAAAATCGGCAGCGCGGACAGCCCCCGCTGGCTTGCTGTCGTGCCCGCGGGGGGCTGCCTTCGGGCCCGGGGCAGCGGCAGCGATGCCAGCAGTGGGAAAAATCGGCAGCGCGGCTGCTTGCTGTCGTGCCCGCGGGGGGGCTGCCTTCGGGCCCGGGGCAGCGGAGGCAGCGATTGCCAGCAGTGGGGAAAATCGGCAGCGCGGATCAGCACCCGCTGGGTCTTGCTGTCGTGCCCGCGGGGGGGCTGCTCTTCGGGCCCGGGGCAGCCCTTTCGGCAGCGAGTTGCCTAAGCAGTGGGAAAAATCGGCAGCGCGCGACAGCCGCCCGCTGGCTTGCCTGTCTTGCACGCGGGGTGGGCTCGCCTTCGGGCCCGTGGGCCCCCTGCGCTCTTGCCTGCCCCCCGCGCGGGAGAGGGCTAGGCGCTGCTGGGGGCCAGCCCGACGTTCGCTGGGCCGCGGCTATGCGGCGCCTGCCGGTTTTCTCGCATACCCGCCTAAGAAAACGTCGTTTGCTTTTCCACATGAAAACCAATCCACAGTAAAATCAGCCATATTTTTGTGAGGCTTGCCAGCCGAATGTGGGGTCATTCCCGGGCCGGTTCCTATTTTTGCGTATTTCCTTGATTTTTATATGGTTGGAAAATAAAAAAATAAAAATACTTCCCGACCTCGAAATTAAATCTGGGGAAAAATTTATAAAAGTTGGGATTGGATTTTTTCCAACATATGTGCAAAATTTTCAGCTCAAATATACCAAGATAATGAATTTTTTAGAGGGGGGGTGGACAGCTGGGACCTAGTAGTGTCTACCCCTGCCAGAGCTGCAATAAACACTTATAGCTCTTTAGGGGTTGGCGTTGCCCCCTGGCTGGCCATGGGGCCGCGCTGGCTGGCGCCCATAGGCCTGGCTCCCGCGGGGGGGGATTTGTGGGCTGCTGCTATGTCGCGACTAAACGTGGGGAGGCCTTCATGGCCCGAACAGTAACGCCGCCATCGATGACCCGTTTTCCGGCCCGGCGACGACACGATTCCGGCCACCGTCCCTGTGACCCGCTCCAAGCCGTTGGGCGCGTTGGGGCTGCTTATCCGCGGCTGCTGGGCAGGCGCACGCACTCTGATTTGCCAGCGCTCGTTTTGCCAACCAATAGGCAGCCCCAACGCGCCCAACGGCTTGGCGCGACGTCACCGATTCCGGGCCCACCGTCCCTGGGACCCCGCTCCAAGCCGTTGGGCGCGCTTGGGGCTGCCTTTATCCGCGGCTGCCGCGACGGCGCACGCACTCTGATTTGCCAGCGCTCGTTGCCAAACCAATAGGCAAGCCCCAACGCGTCCCAACGGCTTGGCGCGACGTCACGATTACACCGGCCCATACCGTCCCTGTGACCCGCTCCAAGCCGTTGGGCGCGTTGGGGCTGCTGCTATCCGCGGCTGCGGGCGCGTCACGCACACTGATTTGCCAGCGCTCGTGCCACAAACCAATAGGGAGCCCCAACGCGCCCCAACGGCTTGGCGCGTCGTCACGATTCCGGCCACCGTCCCTGTGACCCGCTCCAAGCCGTTGGGCGCGTTGGGGCTGCTTATCCGCGGCTGCGGGCGCGCACGGGGCGCGCAGCACTCTGATTTGCCAGCGCTCGTGCCAACCAATAGGCAGCCCCAACGCGCCCAACGGCTTGGCGCGACGTTCACGATTCCGGCCACCGTCCCTGTGACCCGCTCCAAGCCGTTGGGCGCGTTGGGGCTGCTTATCCGCGGCTGCGGGCGCGCACGCACTCTGATTTGCCAGCGCTCGTGCCAACCAATAGGCAGCCCCAACGCGCCCAACGGCTTGGCGCGACGTCACGATTCCGGCCACCGTCCCCGGGACCCGCTCCAAGCCGTTGGGCGCGTTGGGGCTGCTTATCCGCGGCGTGGGCGTGGGGCCTTAACAAGGCCGCGCTCGTTCCAAGGTGCTGGCAGCTGACGCGCGCCTCTCAGCTTGCCGCGACGTCCCGGTGGCGGTGGCCGGAATCCCTGCCCGTCACCCGCTCCAAGCCGTTGGGCGCGTTGGGGCTGCTTATCCGCGGTCTCGGGCGTGGGGCCTTAACAGGATTCCCCTCGTGCCAAGGTGCTGGCAGCCCCAACGCGCCCAACGGCTTGGCGGCTACGTAACGGCGACGTCCTGATTCCGGCCACCGCTGCCGTGACCCGCTCCAAGCCGTTGGGCGCGTTGGGGCTGCTTATCCGCGGTCTCGGGTGTGGGGCCTTAACAGGATTCCCCTCGTGACAAGGTGCTGGCAGCCCCAACGCGTCCCAACGGCTTGGCGCGACGTCACGGCAGCGGTGGCCTCTGCCTGTGCTCGCAAGCTGGAGGCCTGGCCGACGTGTCTGGTGCGGACCGCTGAGC
>JAQIZT010000116.1:0-10000 GCA_029228515.1 Populus alba x Populus x berolinensis | reverse complement strand
GCGAGCCCTGGGCGGAGCGGCCGTCGGTGCAGCTCTTGGAGGTTGATGCAATATTTTCAAATGAGAACTTTGAAGGGCCGAAAAAGAGGGGAATGGTTCCATGTGAACGGCACTTGCACATGGGTTAGTCGAATTTCCTAAGAGACGGGGGAAAAGCCTCTCCGACAGCGCGTTCGCGCGCGAGTCTTCGATAAAGGGAATCGAGGTTAAAATTCCTGAACCGGGACGCCCCCCATGGCGGCTGACGGCAACGTTAGGGAGTCCGGAGGGATCCGGACTTCGGCGGGGATGGCCTCGGGAAGAGTTATCTTTTCTGTTTAAACAGCCCGCCCACCCTGGAAACGACTTAGTCGGACGGTAGGGATTATCCAGCGGCTTGGTAAGAGCACCGCACGTCGCGTTGGTGTCGAGTGCGCCCCGTGCGGCCCTTGAAAATTCCGGAGGACCGAGTGCCTCCCACGGCCCGGTCGTACTCATATCCGCATCAGGTCTCCAAGGGTGAACAGCCTTGCTGGTCGATGGGAACAAAGGTAGGCAAGGGAAGTCGGCTAAATGTGATCCGTAACCTCGGGAAAAGGATTTGGCTCTCGAGGGGCTGGGCTCGGGGCGGTCCTCAGTCCCGAACCCGTCGGCTGTCGGTGGACTGCTCGAGCTGCTCCCGCGGCGATGAGCGGGTCCGTCGGTAGTGACGGCGTTGGGACGGACTGGGAACGGCCCCTTCGGGGGACTTCCCGGGCGCGTCGAATACAAGTCGAACTCAGAATTGGTACGGACAAGGGGGAATCCGTACTGTTTAATTTGAGAACAACAAGCATTGCGATGGTTTCCCCTGCGGAATGCTCACGCAATGTGATTTCTGCCCAGTGCTGTTCTTGTTCTGAATGTCAAATGTGAAGAAATTCAAAACAAAGCGCGGGTAAACGGCGGGAGTAACTTATGACTCTCTTTAGGTAGGCCAAATGCCTCGTCATCTAATTAGTGACCGCGCATATGAATGATTTATCGAGATTCCCACTGTCCCTGTCTACTATCCATGCGAAACTCACAGCCAACGGCGAACGGGCTTGGCGGACTCAGCGGGGGAACGATAGACCCTGTTGAGCTTGACTCTATTTGATACTTCTTTTTAGTCGACTTTGTGGAAATGGGACTTGAGATTGTGTAGGATAAAGTGGGAGCTTCGGCCGAAGGTGAAATACCACTTACTGTTTCTTAAAGTTTATTTTACTTATTCCGTGAATCGGAGGCGGGGCGCCATGCCCCTCGCTTTTTGGACCCAAGGCCGCTTCGGCGGCCTCCATCCGGGCGGAAGACATGCTCAAGGTGGGGAGTTTGGCTAGGTGGCGGCACATCCTGTTAAAAGATAACGCAGGTGTCGCTAAGATGAGCTCAACGAGAACAAGAAATCTCGTGTGGAACTAAAGGGTAAAAGCTCGTTTGATTCTGATTTCCAGTACGAATACGAACCGTGAAAAGCGTGGCCTATCGATCCTTTTAGACCTTCGGAATTTGAAGCTAGAGGTCGTCAGAATAAGTGTTTACCACAGGGATAACATGGGCTTGTCGGCAGCCAAGCGTTCATAGCGACGTTGCTTTTTGATCCTTCGATGTCGGCTCTTCCTTAATCATTGTGAAGCAGAATTTCACCATGTGTTGGATTGTTTCACCCACCATTAGGGAACGTGCTGAGCTGGGTTTTAGACCGTCGTGTGAGGACAGGTTAGTTATACCCTTCTGATGACTATAGGTCTGTCGCAATAGTAATCCAAACCTAGTACGTAGAGGAACCGTTGATTCGAACAATTGTGTCATCGTTGCTTGGTTGAAAAGCCAGTGGCGCGAAGCTACCGTGCGTTTGGATTATGACTGAACGCCTCTAAGTCAGAATCCGGGCTAGATGCGACGCTAGTGCGCCCGCCGTCCGATAGCCGACCTGCAGTAGGGGCCTCTTGGCCCTGGAGGCAACTGTGCTGTCTGGCCAAGCCCTCGCGGCGAGAGAGTACCGCGCGGGACCGCCTTGAAGTACAATTCCCACCGAGCGGGCGGTAGAATCCTTTGCAGACGACTTAAATACGCGACGGGGGGTTTTGTAAGTTGTCAGAGTGGCATTGCTGCCTAGATCTCAACTGAGATTCAGGCCCCATGTCGCTCCGATTTCGTCCCCCCCGGCCCCTCTAGGGTCGCACGGCGTCGAGGAAGGTGGGATGGGATGGGACCCCCGGGCTTGCGCTCCCGGGATCTCGGGACTGGATAGTCCATAGGCTTGAAGAGAAGAAAGACTGTTGGTCTAGACATCGGGGCCAGTGGCAGCCATGCTCCAAGGGGAGAAGGTCGGCAGCGCAGAGATTTGTGCAGATGCTGCGAGGCCCGTCGGGGAAGAACGGCCCAGGCGCAGATTGCATTGAACGAAAACACGGGATCTGGACGCTGGGCTGTCAAGGCCAGGCAGGAAAATTCGTCGAGGGGATGCGCGGACGAAACAGGGGCTGTTCGGACACAGCAGGCAGTGCTAGGAATTCGGCCAGCGCCGACGAAATCGGCAGAACTCGGCAGCCGGTGCTGGTCGTTGAGTCTGGACTGTTTATAGTCCTATGGCGTGGACCGAAAAGACTGGGGGCCTAGGCAGGGGCTGCGCGATGCCCAACAGTGGGAAAAAATCGGCAGCGCGGAGTATCCGCAGCTGGAAGGCCGTCGGGGGCGAAAATCCTGGCAAGCGCAGATTTGTTGCTTCGATCACGGGCTGGACGCTGGGTATGTCTAGGCCAGGCAGGAAAATTCGTTCAATGGGGAGCGCTGCTGACGAAACAGGGGCTGTTTCAGACACAGCAGGCTAGTGTTGGAATCCGGGCAGCGCCGAACGAAATCGGAGAGACGTCGGCAGAATCGGCAGCCGGTGCGGGCGAGCGAGTCCGGACGATTTATAGTCCCAGGCTTGACGGAAACGACTGGGGGCCTAGACACACACTGGGGCAGTGGCAGCTATGCCAACAGTGGGAAAAATCGGCAGCGCAGATTTTTTGACGAACATGGGCTGGACGCTGGGCTGTCCAGGCCAGGCAGGAAAAATCGTCAAGGGGATGCGCTGACGAAGCAGGGGCTGTTCAGACACAGCAGGCAGTGCTGGAATCGGCAGCGCCGACGAAATCGGCAGAATCGGCAGCCGGTGCTGGCGATGAGTCTGGACTGTTTATAGTCCTAGGCGTGACGAAAAAGACTGGGGGCCTAGGCAGGGGCAGCGATGCCAACAGTGGGAAAAATCGGCAGCGCGGAGATCCGCAGCTGGAGGCCCGTCGGGGAAAATCGGCAGCGCAGATTTGTTGACGAACACGGGCTGGACGCTGGGCTGTCTAGGCCAGGCAGGAAAATTCGTCAAGGGGACGCGCTGACGAAACAGGGGCTGTTCAGACACAGCAGGCAGTGTTGGAATCGGCAGCGCCGACGAAATCGGAGAAGTCGGCAGAATCGGCAGCCGGTGCTGGCGATGAGTCCGGACGATTTATAGTCCCAGGCTTGACGGAAACGACTGGGGGCCTAGACACACACTGGGGCAGTGGCAGCTATGCCAACAGTGGGAAAAATCGGCAGCGCAGATTTTTTGACGAACATGGGCTGGACGCTGGGCTGTCCAGGCCAGGCAGGAAAAATCGTCAAGGGGATGCGCTGACGAAGCAGGGGCTGTTCAGACACAGCGGGCAGTGTTGGAATCGGCAGCGCCGACGAAATTGGAGAAGTCGGCAGAATCGGCAGCCGGTGCTGGCGATGAGTCTGGACTGTTTATAGTCCTAGGCGTGACGAAAAAGACTGGGGGCCTAGGCAGCGGCAGCGATGCCAACAGTGGGAAAAATCGGCAGCGCGGAGATCCGCAGCTGGAGGCCCGTCGGGGAAAATCGGCAGCGCAGATTTGTTGACGAACACGGGCTGGACGCTGGGCTGTCGAGGCCAGGCAGGAAAATTCGTCAAGGGGACGCGCTGACGAAACAGGGGCTGTTCAGACACAGCAGGCAGTGTTGGAATCGGCAGCGCGGACGAACGAGGGGCTGTTCAGACAAATCGGCAACGTCGGAAAAATCGGCAGCGCGGATTTGTGCAGCTGGAGGCCCTATCAGCTGGCTGCCCGCAACGAGTCATTCAATTCTCTGCCCTATCAACATAACTCCCGATGTGTTGTTCGCTATCTTGGAAGAAGAGATCTCTTCCTCCCCGCGTCGGCCGGGTGCGATTACCCGGCGGCGTCGTTCAAATCACTGCCCTATCGGCCACAACTGCTGATGGGGGGGATTAGAGGCCGGCCATGGTGGTGAGGGGAGGCCAAGACCGTGAAAGCAAGAGTTTTCCCGGGGCTCCTCCGGTGGCCGCGGCATGCGCGCTGCCGGTTTTCCCGCATCCCGCCAAGAAAACGTCATGCTTTCCACGTGAAATCAATCCAGTAAAATCAGCCATATTTTTGTGAGGCTGCCAGCCGAATTTGGGGTCATTCCGGGCCGGTTCCTATTTTTGCGTATTTCCTTGATTTTTAATGGTAGGAAAATAAAAAAAAATACTTCCCGACCTCGAAAAAATCTGGGAAAATTTATAAAGGTGGATTGGATTTTTGCCAACCTATGTGCAAAATTTCAGCTCAAAATACCAAGAAATGAATTTTTTAGAGGGGGGTGACAGCTGGGACCTAGTAGTGTCTGCCCCTGCCAGAGCTGCAATAACACTTATAGCTCTTTAGGGGGTGCCCCCCGACTGGCCATGGGGCGCGCTGGCTGGCGCCCATAGGCCTGCCGCGGGGGATTTGCGAGCTGCTGCTACACACGTGGGGGGCCTCACGGCCCGAAGTAACGCCGCCATCGATGACCCGTTTTCCGGCCGGCGACGACCCGATTCCGACCACCGCCCTATAAAAATCACACGCGCGCGCGCCCGCCCGCGCCCGCGTCTGCGCTTGGCGCTGGGGCGCTGGGGCCTGAGGGCCTGGGGCCCTTGGGGGCCCTTGGGCTCTTGGGCGATTGGGCGCGCGCGCGCGCGCGGCAATGATTTCCATGCCGCGCTGCGCAACGGGGGCTGACGCGGGGACAGCCCCTGCTGGCTGGCTATCTTACCCGCGGGGGGGCTGCCTTCGGGCCTTGCCCCCCTGCGCTCTTGCCTGCCCCCCGCGCGGGAGAGGCTACGCACACTCTGCGGCAGCGATGCCAGCAGTGGGAAAAATCGGCAGCGCGGACAGCCCCCTCTGGCTTGCTGTCGTGCCCGCGGGGGGCTGCCTTCGGGCCCGGGGCAGCGGCAGCGATGCCAGCAGTGGGAAAAATCGGCAGCGCGGACAGCCCCCGCTGGCTTGCTGTCGTGCCCGCGGGGGGGCTGCCTTCGGGCCCGGGGCAGCGGCAGCGATGCCAGCAGTGGGAAAAATCGGCAGCGCGGACAGCCCCCGCTGGCTTGCTGTCGTGCCCGCGGGGGGGCTGCCTTCGGGCCCGGGGCAGCGGCAGCGATGCCAGCAGTGGGAAAAATCGGCAGCGCGGACAGCCCCCGCTGGCTTGCTGTCGTGCCCGCGGGGGGGCTGCCTTCGGGCCCGGGGCAGCGGCAGCGATGCCAGCAGTGGGAAAAATCGGCAGCGCGGACAGCCCCCGCTGGCTTGCTGTCGTGCCCGCGGGGGGCTGCCTTCGGGCCCGGGGCAGCGGCAGCGATGCCAGCAGTGGGAAAAATCGGCAGCGCGGACAGCCCCCGCTGGCTTGCTGTCGTGCCCGCGGGGGGCTGCCTTCGGGCCCGGGCAGCGGCAGCGATGCCAGCAGTGGGAAAAATCGGCAGCGCGGACAGCCCCCGCTGGCTTGCTGTCGTGCCCGCGGGGGGGCTGCCTTCGGGCCCGGGGCAGCGGCAGCGATGCCAGCAGTGGGAAAAATCGGCAGCGCGGACAGCCCCCGCTGGCTTGCTGTCGTGCCCGCGGGGGGGCTGCCTTCGGGCCCGGGGCAGCGGCAGCGATGCCAGCAGTGGGAAAAATCGGCAGCGCGGACAGCCCCCGCTGGCTTGCTGTCTTGCCCGCGGGGGGGCTGCCTTCGGGCCCGGGGCCCCTGCGCTCTTGCCTGCCCCCCGCGCGGGAGAGGCTAGGCGCTGCTGGGGCCAGCCCGACGTCGCTGGCCGCGCATGCGCGCTGCCGGTTTTCTCGCATCCCGCCAAGAAAACGTCGTGCTTTCCACATGAAACCAATCCAGTAAAATCAGCCATATTTTTGTGAGGCTGCCAGCCGAATTTGGGGTCATTCCGGGCCGGTTCCTATTTTTGCGTATTTCCTTGATTTTTAATGGTAGGAAAATAAAAAAAAATACTTCCCGACCTCGAAAAAATCTGGGAAAATTTATAAAGTTGGATTGGATTTTTTCCAACATATGTGCAAAATTTCAGCTCAAAATACCAAGAAATGAATTTTTTAGAGGGGGGGTGACAGCTGGGACCTAGTAGTGTCTACCCCTGCCAGAGCTGCAATAACACTTATAGCTCTTTAGGGGGGTGCCCCCTGGCTGGCCATGGGGCGCGCTGGCTGGCGCCCATAGGCCTGCCGCGGGGGATTTGTGGGCTGCTGCTATGCTCGGACTAACGTGGGGGGCCTCATGGCCCGAAGTAACGCCGCCATCGATGACCCGTTTTCCGGCCGGCGACGACCCGATTCCGGCCACCGTCCCTGTGACCCGCTCCAAGCCGTTGGGCGCGTTGGGGCTGCTTATCCGCGGCTGCGGGCGCGCACGCACTCTGATTTGCCAGCGCTCGTGCCAACCAATAGGCAGCCCCAACGCGCCCAACGGCTTGGCGCGACGTCACGATTCCGGCCACCGTCCCCTTGTGACCCGCTCCAAGCCGTTGGGCCGCGTTGGGGGCTGCTTATCCGCGGCTGCGGGCGCGCACAAGCACTCTTGATTTGCCAGGCCGCTCGTGCCTAACCAATAGGCAGCCACAACTCCGCGCCCAACGGCTTGGCGCTACGTCACGATTCCGGCCACCGTCCCCGGGACCCGCTCCAAGCCGTTGGGCGCGTTGGGGCTGCTTATCCGCGGCGTGGGCGTGGGGCCTTAACAAGCCGCGCTCGATCCAAGGTGCTGGCACCAAGCTGACGCGCCGCAAACTCTCAGCTTCGCCGCGAACGGTCCCGGTGGCGGTGTTGCCGGAAATCCCTTCTCCCGTCACCCCGCTCCAAGCCGTTGTGACGCGTTGGGGCTGCTTATCCGCGGATCCAACTCGGGCGTTGGGCCTTAACAGGATGTCCCCCTCGTGCCAAGGTGCTGGCAGCAAGCCCGCAACGCGCCCCAACGTGCTTGGCGGCTAACGGTAACGAGCGACTTCCCGATTCCGGCACACCCGCTGCCAGTGTGACTCCGCTCCAAGCCGTTGGGCGCGTTGGGGCTAGCTTATACCGCGGTCTCGGGTCTGTGGGGCCTTAACAGGCGAATCCCCTCGTGCCAAGGTGCCTGTGCAAGCCACCAATCGCGCCCAATACACGGCTTGGGCGCGAACACGGTCCACGGCAACGCTGGTGGCCTCTGCCTGTGCTCAGCAAGCTGGAGGCCTGGCCGCACGTGTCTGGTGCGGAACTGCTGATCTTAAGGGGATTGCGAGGAGAGCTGTTACCGCGTGGGCGTAAGGCTGGCATTTCAGTTTGCGGCGCTCTTCGTGCCAAGGGGGCTGGCTCTCCTCGCCATCCCCAAGCTCCTGCGCGATGTGCCCGCTTGCCTGAGGCCTGGCCTCCGTCTTCCGAGCTGAGCAGCAGATGGTCCCCCCGAATGATCTGTACCTGTTTGCTCCCCCCCGCGGGCCATGTCCCTTCGAGATCCGCCGCGTCCCCCGCGGCTTGTTGCGTGTCCCCTATTCGAGATCCCCCGCGTCCCCCGCGGGCTTGTTTGCCTTGTCCGCTTCGAGATCCTTCCGCAGTCCCCCAAGACGGCGTGTTTGCTTGTCCCTTCGAGATCCTTTATTCCGCGCGTACCAGCGGTGCAGGGCAAACGATCTCTCTCTCTGGGTGGGTTCCATTTGCCCTCAGTGGCCGTGGTTCGCATCGTCGGGATTGTTTGTCCCGCGTGTACGCAGAGTCGCATGAGCGGTAATATGGGCTGTTCCGTGTTCGGCAGGCTCCGTGCTTGTGCAACACGAACTGTCGGCTTCTCCTGCAATCACACCCCATCACTCTCAGCCCCAAGGGCCCTGAGGTGCCTGTGTCGCAGGCGAGGCGGTGGATGCCATAGTGCTGCGGTACCCACTATCGGTGCGAATTTGAATGTGAAGCTGTCCCTCTCCGAGCCGCGCGACGTCAGGCTGGTATTAGGATGGTTGTGTCTGAGTGATCCGTCGCTCTTATCCCCGGTGGGCGCGGGGCGAACCTAGCAATGTGCGGGCGCCAGTGTTCCAGTCCGAAGCGCGGAATACCTCGCACGAAACTCTGGCATACACACTGCGCGGTATCCGCTCTGGTACAGGCTTTCGGATGCGGAACGCGATGCCGGCGCGGGGGCCTCCGCCCCTGCGACCGTCCCGTTCGACGAGCCGCTCCGTGAACTCGATAAGAACGACTTGCCCTCGCCCGTCCTCGGCCCCATCGTCTCATCGGCGTCGGGGATCGTGCGGGTCGTGGTGTACCGCCATAGGAATGTCTACCCTGGTTGATCCTGCCAGTAGTCATATGCTTGTCTCAAAGATTAAGCCCATGCATGTGTAAGTATGAACTAAGTTCAGACTGTGAAACTGCGAATGGCTCATTAAATTTCCAGTTATAGTTTTGTTTGATGGAATTTGCTAACTCGGATAACCGTCAGTAATTCTCAGAGCTAATAACACGTGCAACAAACCCCGACTTCTGGAAAGGGATCGCATTTATTAGATAAAAGGTCCGACGCGGGCTCTGCCCGTTGCTCTGATGATTTCAAGATAACCTCAGACGGATCGCACGGCCATCCGTGCTGGCGACGCATCATTCAAATTTCTGCCCTATCAACTTTCGATGGTAGGATAGAGGCCTACCATGGTGTGGTGACGGATGACGGAGAATTAGGGTATCGATTCCGGAGAGGGAGCCTGAGAAACGGCTACACCACCTCCAAGGAAGGCAGCAGGCGCGCAAATTACCCAATCCTGACACGGGAGGTAGTGACAATAAATAACAATACCGGGCTCTCCGAGTCTGGTAATTGGAATGAGTACAATCTAAATCCCTTTAACGAGGACCCATTGGAGGGCAAGTCTGGTGCCAGCAGCCAGCGTTAATTCCAGCTCCAAAAGCGTATATTTATTTGTTGCAGTTAAAAAGCTCGTAGTTGGACTTTTGGGTTGGGTCGGCCGTTCCCGCCTCAGGTGTGCACCGGTCGCCATCGTCCCCGTCTAACCGCGATGCGCTCCTGGCCTTAACTGGCCGTGTCGTGCCTCCGGTGTGCTGTTACTTTGAAGAAATTAGAGTGCTCAAAGCAAGCCCTATACGCTCAATCCATGGATACATTAGCATGTGGGATAACATCATAGGATTTCGATCCTATTGTGTTGGCCTTCCGGATCCGGAGTAATGATTAAAAAGGGACATTCGTGGGCATTTCGTATTTCAAAGCCAGAGGTGAAATTCTTGGAGTTATGAAAGACGAACAACCTGCGAAAGCATTTGCCATGGATGTTTTCATTAATCAAGAACGAAAGTTGGGGGTCTCGAAAGACGATCAGATACCGTCCTAAGTCCAACCATAAACGATGCCGACCAGGGATTGGCGGATGTTGCTTCTAGGACTCCTCCAGCACCTTATGAGAAATCAAAGTTTTTGGGTTCTGGGGGAGTAATATGGTCGCAAGGCTGAAACTTAAAGGAATTGACAGGAAGGGCACCACCATGAGTGGAGTCCCCCTGCGCTTTAATTTGACTCAACACGGGGAAACTTACCAGGTCCCAACATATTATGGTATGACCGACTGAGAGCTTCTTTCTTGATTTCTATGGGTGGAGGTGCATGGCCGTTCTTAGTTGGTGAGCGATTTGTCGTTTAATTCCGTAACGAACGAGACC
>JAQIZT010000115.1:20000-32500 GCA_029228515.1 Populus alba x Populus x berolinensis | reverse complement strand
CCGGTGGCCAGCGGCATGTGCGGGCTGCTGGTTTTCCCGCATATCCGCCAAGAAAACGTCGTGCTTTTCCACAGAAATCAAAACCAGTAAAATCAGCCATATTTTTGTGAGGCTGCCAGTCCGAATTTGGGGTCATTCCGGGCCGTTTCCAATTTTTAGCGTATTTCCTTGATTTTTAAATGGTAGGAAAATAAAAAATAAAATACTTCCCCGAACCCAGAAAAAAAATCTGGGAAATATTTAGAAAGGTGGATTGGATTTTTGCCAACCTAATGAGCAAAATTTCAGCCTCAAAATACCAAGAAATGAAATATTTTTAAGAGGGGGGGTGACAGCGAGGGACCTAGTAGTGTCTGCCCCTCCTGCCAGAAGCTGCAATAAACACTTATAGCTCTTATAGTGGGGGTGCCCCCCGACTGGCCATAAGGGGCGCGCTGGCTGGGCGCCCAGAGGCCTGCCGCGGGGGATTTGCGAGCTGCCTGCTACGCCTCGGACTAAACGTGGGGTGGCCTCACGCCCGAAGTGAGACGCCGCCAATCGATGACCCGTTTTCCGGCCAGGCGACGACACCGATTCCAACCACCGCCCTATAAAAATCATCGCCACACCGCGCGCTCCAGCCAGCGTCCCGCGCCCGCGTCTTGGCGATTAGGGCGCTGGGGCCAGTGGCCCTGGGGCCTACAGGAAAAAAAAAGAGGGCCTGGGGCCCTTGGGGGCCCTTGGGCTCTTGGGCGATTGCCGTGGCGCGCCGGCGCGCGCAGGCAATGATTTCCCAGGCAGCCCAATGCTGTCGCTGCGCAACGGGGGCTGAAGCGGGGACAGCCCCTGCTTGGCTTGCTAATCTTACCCGCGGGGGGCTGCCTTCGGCCTTGCCCCCCTGCGCTCTTCATTGCCGTCCCCCACCCGCGCGGGAGATGCTAAACGGTACAACTCTGGGAGCAGGGGACAAAGCGGCAAGTCGAATGCCAGCAGAGGGAAAAAATCGCAGCGCGGACAACCCCGCTGGCTTGCTGACGTGCCCGTCGGGGACAATCGCAGGGCAGAATTTGTGAACCTGCAAGGCCCGTCGCGGAAAAGCGGCAGCGATGCCGGAGCAGTGGGAAAAATCGGCACGCGGATTTGTCCGCTTGTCAATGCCCCCGCAGGAATAGCTGTCAAAAAATCGGGCAGCCGCGGATTTGCTGAACCCCTTCGAGGCCCGACGCTGAAAGCGGTCAAGGCGATGCCAGCAGTGAGAAAAATCGGCACCGACACCCCCGCTCTGCTCCCCCCGCGGCTGCCTTCGGCCCGCAGCGCACGAGCACAGTAAATCGCAAGCGCGGATTTGTGGCCGCTGCAGCCCCCGCTGGCTTGCTGTCGTCCCCGCGGCGGAATAGGCTGAACCTAGCAGGCCCGTCGTGGCAGCGGCAGGCGATTCCACCAGAGGTATAAATCGGCAGCGCGGAATAGCCCCCGCTGGCTTGCTGTCGGCCCGCGTGCGGGCTGCCTTCGCCCGGGGCAGCGGCAGCGATTTTTGCCAGCAGAAACTGAAAAAATCGGCAGCGCTGGACAGCCCCCGCTGCTTGCTGTCGCCGCGGCCCTTCGCCCGGCACGCACGACCACATGTAAAATCGCACCCGACACCCCCGCTCTTCTTCTGCCCGCCGGGGCTGAAAAATTTCTTCTAGGGCCCGGGGCAGGCTGCACCGATGCCAGCAGTGGGAAAAATCGGCAGCGCGGACAGCCCCCGCAGGCTTGCTAACTTGCCCGCATGGGGGGGGGCTGCCTTCGGGCCCTTGCAACCCCCCTGCGCACTTGCCTGCCCCCCGCGCGAGGAGAGGCTAGTCGCTGCAGTGGCCAGCCCGACGTCGCTAGGCTCGCAAGGCAAATGCGCGCTGCTGTTTTTTCCTCGCATTTCCCGCCACGAAAACGTCCGTCATTCCACATGAAACCAATCCAGTAAAAATCAAGGCCATATTTTTTGTGAGCTGCCAGCCGAATTTGGGGTCATTTCCGGGCCGGTTCCTATTTTTGCGTAATTTCCTTGATTTTAATGTAGGAAAATAAAAAAAAATACTTCCCGAACCTCGAAAAAATCTGGGGGAAAATTTTAATAAAGGTGGATTTGGATTTTTTGCCAACTATGTGCAAAATTTCAGCTCAAAATACCAAGAAATGAATTTTATTATAGAGAGGGGGGAGTGACAGCTTGACCTAGTAGTTGTCTAACCCGCTGGCCAGAGCTGCAATAACACTTATAGCTCTTTAGGGGGGAGCCCCCTGACTGGCCAAGGCGGGCCGCATGGCTGGCGCCCATAGTCCATGCCGCGGGATTTGTGAGGGGCTGCTGCTATGCTCGGACTAACGTGTGGGGCCTCATGCCCGAAGTAACGCCGCCCATCGATGACCCGTTTTCCTCCAGGCGACGACCCGATTGTCCTGCCCACCGTCCCTGTGACCCGCTCCAAGCCCTTGGGACGCGTTGGGTGCTGCTTAATATCCGCTCTAGCGGGCGCGCACGCACTCTGATTTGCCAGCGCTCGTGCCTACCAATAGGCACCCCCAAACCCAACGGCTTGGCGCGACGTTACGATTCCGGCCACCGACCCTACCCGCTCCCAGCCGTTGGCCTTGGGGCTGCTTATCCGCGGCTGCGGGTGCGCACGCACTCTACCAGATTTGCCAGCGCTCGTGCCAACCCAATATGCAGCCCCCAACGCGCCCAACGCTTGGCGCGACGTCACAGATAATCCTTCGCAACCGTCCCCGGGACCGCGCTCCAAGCCGTGTGTGCGCTTTGGGTCTAAAGCTTATCCGCGGGCGTGGGCGTTGGGGCCTAACAGGAGCCGCGCTCAAGTGCCAAGCAAGGTGCTGGCAGCCCATACGCGCCCAACTCATCTTGGGCAGTCTATGTCCCGGTGGCGGTGGCCGGAATCCCATGCCAACAAGCGTGACCCGCTCCAAGCCGTTGGGCGCGTTGGGGCTGCTTAATCCGCGGGCTCTCGGGCGTGGGGCCTTGAAACAGATTCCCCTCGTGCCAAGGTGCTGGCAGCCCCAAACGCGCCCAACGGCTTGGCGCTACGTAACGGCGACGTCCCGATTCCGGGCCACCGCTGCTGTGAACCCGCTCCAAGCCGTTGGGCGTCGTTGGGGCTGCTTTAATCCGCGGTCTCGGGTGTGGGGCCTACAACATGATTCCCCTCGTGCCAAGGTGCTGGCAGCCCCCAAAGCGCCCAACGGCTTTGGCGCGACGTCACGGCAGCGGATGGCCGCTGCGCCGTTAAGCTCGCGAAGCTGGAGGCCTGGCCGATCGTGTCTGGTGCGGAACCGCTGAGCTTGGGGATTGCGAGGAGAGCTCTAACCGCGTGGGGCGTAAGACTGCATTCAGTTGCCTTGCGCTCGTGCCAAAGGTGCTGGCTACACCTTCGCCATCCCCAAGCTCCTGCGCTGATGTGCCCCGCTGCCAGAGGCCTGGCCTCCGTCATTCCGAGCATGAGGCAGATGGCCCCGCCTCCGACATGATTTTCACCTGTTAGCTCCCATACCTCCGAACCCGCTCGGCCTGTCCACTTCTAGATCCGCCGCGTCCCCCGCGGCATTGTTGCGTGTACCCTTCGAGATCCCCCCCGCCTAGTCCCCCTGCGGCTGTGTTGCTTGACCCTTCGAGATCCTTGCGCGTCGCCCCAGCGGCGTGTTTGCTTGTCCCTTCGAGATCCTTTCTCGCGTCCTATCGGTGCGGGCAACGATCTCTCTCCTCGGGGTGTTTCCCACATGCCCTCGTGGTCCGTTGGTTACGTCACTCTGTCGGATTGTTGTCCAGCGTGTACGCAGAGCTCCGCAATGAGCGGTAATTGGGCTGGCCCGTGTCGGCAGGACTTACCAACTGGGCTTGTGCAACCGAACTGTCGGCCTGCTTGCCAAGCCCTATCTACTCTCAGAGCCACAAGGCCCTGGGTGCCGCTTGCGGCGAGAGCGGAGGTTTCCTGTTGCTGCGTACGCCACTTCGGTGGAATTTGAATGTGAAGCCTGTCCCATCTCCGCCTGCACTGCGCCTCCCCCGGGGGCGCGGGCGAACCGTATGCAAGCGGCGCCCAGTGTTCCAGTCGAGCGGAATCGCGCCGAACTGGCCCACGCGCTGATCGCGGAATCGTAAGCTTTCGGAGTGCGGAACGCCATGCCACGGCGCGGGGTGCCGTCCGCCCCTGCGACCGTCCCGTTCGAGCCGCTCGTTCGCTCGATAAGCAACGACTGTCCTCGCCCGTCTCGGCCCCTCGTCTCTCAATCGCGTCGGGGGATCGTGCGGGTCGTGAGGGGTGTCGCCAAGGAATGCTAACCTGTTGATCCTGCCATGTAGACATATGCCTTGTCTCAAAGATTAAGCCATGCATGTGTAAGTATAGAAGCTAATTCAGAACTGTGAAACTGCGGAATGGCTCATTAAAATCAGTTATAGTTTGTTTGATGGTATAAGTGCTACTCGGATTAACCGTAGTAATTCTAGAGCTAATACGTGCCAAACAAACCCCGACTTCTGGAAGGGACCGCATTTATTAATAAAAGATGTCGACGCGGGCTCATGCCCGTTGCTCTGATGATTCATGATAACTCGACGGATCGCAACGGCCATCGTGCTGGGCGACGCATCATTCAAATTTCTGCCCTATCAACTGTTCGAAGGTAGGATAAGAGGCCTACCATGGTGGTGAACGGGTGACGGAGAATTAGGGTTTCGATTCCGTAGAGGGAGCCTGAGAAACGGCTACCACATCCAAGGAAGGCAGCAGGCAGCGGCAAATAAACCAATCCTGACACGGTGAGGAAGTGACCAATAAATAACAAAACCGGGCTCTTCCAGAGTCTGGTAATTGGAATGAAGTACAATCTAAATCCCTTAACGAGGATCCATTGGAGGGCAAGTCTGGTGCCATAGCAGCCGCGGTAATTCCAGCTCCAATAGCGTGAATATTTAAGTTTGTTGCAGTTAAAAAAGCTCGTAATTGGACTTTGGGTTGGGTCGGCCGGTTCCGACCTTGCAGGTGTGCACCGGTCGCGCTCGTCCCCTTGTCTACACGGCGTATGCGCGTACCTCTGGCCTTAACTGGCCCGGGTCGATGCCTCCGGTGCTGGTTACTTTGAAGAAATTAGAGTGCTCAAAGTCAAAGCCTAACGCTCTGGATACCATTAGCATGGGATAACCATCATAGGAATTCGATCCTATTGTGTTGGCCTTCGGGAATCGGATGTAAATGATTAACTGAGATGGAAACAGTCCCGGGGCAAATTCGTATTTCATAGTCAAAGGTGAAATTCCGTTGATTTTTATGACAAGACGCAAACAACTGCGAAATGCATTTGCCAAGGATGGTTTTCATTAAGTCAAGAACTGAAAGTTGGGGGCTCGAAGAGACGATCAGATACCGTCCTAGTCTCAACCATAAACGAATGCCAGACGCAGGGAATGGCGGATGTTGCTTCTAGGACTCCGCCAGCACCATTAATGAGAAATCAAAGTTTTTTTGGGTTCTGGGGGGAGTATGGTCGTCAAGGCTGAAACTTAAAGTGAATTGACGGAAGGGCACCACCAGAGAGTGGAAGTCCTGCGGTCTTAATTTGACTCAACACGGGGAAACTTTCCAGGTCCAGACATAGTAAGGATTGACAGACTGAGAGCTCATTCTTTTTTTTTTTTGATCAAATGTAAGTATTGTTATAGATCAAAAAGGAGCTGGAGACCAGCAATACAAAGAAAATGGGAACAAGAGTCCCTTGACTAAAACATGTAAACCTACAAACAAGCTTGCCGAGCCAAAGCTTGCCGAGCAAAAGAATAAGAAACAGACTCCCTTTAACAAACCATAAACAAGACCAGCTTGCTTAAGAAAGCAAAGGGAACATACTCCCATTGAACAAGCATGAAAATCCAATATGATAAATACATACATCCAAACATCATCTCTAAGGACCAACCAATAGAAATACAGCACTACAGGGATCATCATCACAGAGAATAACCCCACGAGAGAAACCAAAGCAAGGACATGAAGAGACCAGCCGAGCAGCTCCGCAAGCCTAGCTTCCCAACATCATAGATTGGAATAATTGAAGCCTAACACAGCCAAGACAGCCCAAAAGAAGCAACCAACAGATCATGCAGCGTGGAATGCCCAACAACAACAAACCCGTGGCCGACACTCACCATAGATAAGCAGGCCTAATACCAGAATTATATTTTAGCAACAATGGACATTAGCCAGCAGACCACAATCAGAGAACGAATAAAGGAGAGCCCTTTCATCATGCACAGCCAAAGAAAGCAAGCCCTTTTCATCATATAACAAAGGATGCCAATCAGAATCTCCCAGCCCATCCAGATTAAAGGAAGACCCAAGCGGAGGCTTAAAAGCTAACAGCCAATAACTGCAGACTATGTGGTAACTCCAGCATGGGGGAGAATGAAGAATGTGCCCCATCAACAAAAGTTTTTCACGTGAGGCCGAAAGCATGAGCCATGCATATCACGAGTATGCAAACGTCTGAAAGGATGCGAGACCTTGACTATATTTATTCCAGCACAAAAAAGAGCAGCCACCCGTGACCCACCCGAGGACAAGAAAAATCCACTTGCATGAACCATGCAGGCACGTTGCAGACAACGCTTGTGACCAAGAAAAATCCCACTTGCATGAACCATGGCACACACGAGATGCACCCACTTACATAATATCTGCTCAAAGAAGAGCTCACTTGGACCCACCCATGAATTACCCATAGGCAGACAGCTTACGTCCAAACCGAAGCCACAAGAACGAGCGGTCAGTCTTGAATCAGTGTTCATCTTCGACATGTATGCGCAGACAGATTTTCCCATCAACCAACCAGCAATGAAAGTTGAACAAAAGCATATGCCATGAGCAGCATTATCTTCATAAAAGAGGACCGCAACATGCACCTCCAACCAACATTGAGAATTGTGGTGGTCTTTCTCGTATAGTAGAAGTGAAAAACAGTAATAGAAACATAATCTGAAATTTTCTAAAAAGAAATGCCCACCGCAGAACGCTTTCCCTTCAAAAGGTCTCTTGTTTTGTCTCATTCTTCCCAGATGAATAAACCGTGAGACCCAAAGAGGACTCTATCTCATATATCGGGCATCTAAGTTATTTCCTCCAGTGTGAAGCCCCCTGATGGCATCTGAGTTAAGGTCATCATCCTCCTATTGATGCGCAGACACAGCTTGATTTGCAACCTAGAGGGAAGCTGACGCAAGAGCAAGTGAAAAATAAGTGGCATGTGTGATTCTTCTATCTGCCCACACAGAACACACGAGGTATCGTAATTGAAGAAACGCGCAGCCGATCTTTTGAGATTCTCAATTTTCCCAACACTGCTAGCCCATAAAATGATATGTATGTGTCTTGGCATAAGACCATTTCTCCCACACTACAATCAGCGGCCCAGCTAACTTGAGGACCAGATGAAGTCTATAAATAATTTATTATGCTTGCACCGAGAAGCTGTCATCCCCTCTGTTCCATTGCTGGAGTAATGCTACTGCCTCCTCTTAGGCTACCCACAGTCTTCAAGCAAACAGATCCTTTTAGCATAATAATAGATTGTCCAAAGAGGTGATGAAGAGTAGATGTGCAGTCACAGCCCATATAAATATTCTGACGCAGGTAAAATATGATGAACCCATTTGATCCATATGGAGTCAGTTTTGAGGTGGATATTCCAGAGCTGTTTTTGCTAAGAAACTCTTGGTTACGAGCTTTTAGATCAAATATACCTAGGCCTCCCTTCCTTTTTGGGGAGACGAGAGCTGCTTCCAGGCCACCAGAAGCAGAGTTGCTGTTTGTAATGGGTTGCCTGACCGCACAAGAAGTTTCTTCTGCAGATGCAAATAATTTGATGAACTACATTGGCTTTGGCATAGGAAAAGATGCTAAAGCCAGTAACTTGAACCAATTTCATAGAGTACCGTCCGCACAAAGCTCCAATCTCCCAGCATAAGGTGAGATGTTTTCCCCCATCCAACTTGTGCACATGCCAATTCCAGTTTTCTGCAACAAAGGAGAGTATTGGCTTGCTAGGAAAGTCTGTGGGGATCTGAGAGGGACACCAAAGTAATATTTGAAGGGGAAACTTCCTTCTCTAAAGCCAGTGGTCATGGAGGATTAACTGCTTCAAACTATCTCTAACTCCCCCAAAATAGATCGATGATTTTCGCTGCATTTATAGTCAAGCCCTGAATTTTGCCCGAAGATGATTAGGCTGCTGGAAAATAGAGGAAACCGAGTGTCTAATCCCCACGAGACAGCAAAATGGCACATCATCATTTCAAAGGCAAGGTGGCATATTATCATAGGGACCCCCATTACATTTCGGGTGGAAGCGAAAATCACTAATACCTCGACGATAGCTTAAGCATTCTGAGAGAAGTATTCCATGCATAAGATGAATAAATATGGTGATAATGGATCACCTTGTCTAACTCCACACTTTCCAGGAAAGAAACCATAAAGAGTGCCATTTACTTGCAACAGAGAAGGATGTAGTTTCAACACATTCCATAATTAAGTGCACAAATCGGTCTGGGAAGCCAAACACATGCAGCAGCTGACGCAGAAAATGCCACTGAACTGAATCAAAAGCTTTCTTGAAATCAACCTTCATGAGACATTCTAGGAGAAGCTCTTTTCCTGCCGTAATGACGAAGGAGCTCCTGGACTAAATTGATGTTGTCTGACATCATTCTCCCACCTAGAAAGGCATTTTGCAATGGACTAAGAATGACGTTTAGAGCAGAAGCTAATCTCCCCGAAAGGATTTTAGATATCACTTTATAGATCACATTGCAACAAGAAATGGGCCGAAAGTCAGCTGCTGTATTTACATTTGCTGCCTTGGGGATCAGAGCAATAATAGAGTGGTTAACTTGCTTCAAAAGTTTCCCAGAAGTAAAGAAATTCTGAACAGCTGCACAAAAATCCCCTCCAATGATATCCCATGATTTTTTGAAGAAGAATGAAGAATAACCATCCGGCCCTGGAGCTTTATCATTCCCAATACCAAACAGAGCATTTTAATGTCGTCATTGGATACAGGAGCTAAAAGAGACTCATGAGATCTTTCATTGAGGCAGGGCCCACTTTGAATAACATCAATATCTAGGGGGAGAGTTTCCTTGCAAGAGCCTAGGAGCTGCTGGTAGAACCTTACGAATTCTTCACCCATTTCAGCCTCTGATGTAGTCAGGGTGCCATCACTACAGTGAATAGCAGGAATATAATTCCGTCTGTTTTTCTGATTCATTAGTGCATGAAAAAAGCTTGTGCCTCTGTCACTGTCTTTGAAAAAGTTGCACTTAAGTTTCTGCGAGAAGAACATTTTCTCCAATGATTTAAGATTCATTAGTGTCAACCGTAACTGCTTATCATGCTCCAATAGGTGTAAATTAGTCCCTGTCATCATGAAGAGCAATTTGGTGATTCTCTAGTGATGCCTCAGCTCTTAGCAACTCTTTCAGATATGTGGCTGAAATGTAGTTTATTTAGCTCTTTCAAAGGTCTCTTCAGAAACTTGAGCTTCTTACAAAGAGAGAACATAGGCGAGCCTTGGATGTGGCTGGTCCAGTTATCAGATATAATCTGCAAGAAATTATCGTGAGAAGCCCACATATTGAAGAATTTAAAATGGCGTCTCCCCTGTCTGTTCTGGTAATCAAACCGAATAATTGCTGGAGAATGATCAGTGAAGGCCCCAGGATTGCCGAAGTGGACGTGAGCTGGAGCTTGTAGTGAAGACCAAGATGAGTTGACCAGAACTCTATCAATTTTGCTCCATACTCTTCCATTATTCCAGGTAAAGTGGCAACCCGTGAAATTGAGATCAACAAGCCCAAGGTCTGTACAACATTCTCTAAAATCCGATGTTTCATAGGTGGAGACAGGCTCTCCATTGTGCTTGTCAGTTTGAGACAGGACAGAGTTAAAGTCACCCATAACCAACCATGGGCAATTAGGCTGCCATGCTCTTAAGTCTGTCCATAGAGATCTTCTTGCAACAATTGTATTGAATCCATACACAAAAGTGACAGTGAAGCTAAGCTGGAGGACTAAGCTGCTGATAATTACATGTAACCCTTGAGCTGAACAATCAAGTAATTCAACTTTGACCGTTGATGGATTCCAAAAAACCAATATTCTAGCATTGTTGGCAGCTGTAGCATTAGTAAGGAACTTCCAGTGTTTCATCCGAAACTTATGCATGGAGGAAACCTTAGAAGAGTGCAACTTGGTCTCCAGAAGCCCACAAACATCCATCTTATGTTTCTTCATGAGGTTAACCACCTCATGTTGCTTCAGAGGACTGTTGAGTCCTCTGACATTCCAGCAATAGATAATCATTTACCAGCAGGAGAGGTAGGAGGCCTCCTACCACTACCACCTGATTTCCGAGTGTTACTCCTTGTAACCACACCTGGGGAAGCCGGAGGAGCTGCTTTCTGAGTGATCTCATTACCAACCGTCTCCCCAGTCCTGACATTGCAGCCAACCGAAATATCTTCACAAGGATTGCTTTTCCTGTGTCTGAGCAATACAACATTTGAACCTGTCGTGCCTTCATTTACTGATATTCTGCTGAGTAAATAGATTCATCACCCCGCACTCTAACAATCCGTTGGGCCTTGCCACTTTCTTCTTGCCCGTTATTGTTGCATGCCACTTCCTTGTCCTTGCTTGTTAGCCTCTGGTGAGTAGCAGTTTTGATAGGTGTCTTCCTTGTGAGCTGGAGTTTGACTTCTTCCGCCTTTAACCACTGCCCAGGCCACCATAGACAGCTTCAAAACCCTCCTGCTTGCAGTGGGATCTAAAGGCTGCTGAGAGGACTAGACTACTCCCTTTGTTTCCCATAAGCATTAGTTGGTTTGGAAATGTCTGGGGGAGTTCCTTGCTTTCTTGCTTCTGACTATTTCCCATTCTCCATTTGCAACTTCAGTAGACCATGGATGCATTACTATGTGAGTACTCACCAATCTGCCCGTCTAGCTTTTCCCTGTCGTAGTTGCAACACCAATCTGACCCCGATCAACCGGTCCTTGAAAAAGGGGGGGGGGGGGGGGGCGAAGGCGATTAAGAGACACTTCGGTCCTTTGTTGTATATTGCAGCTGGATGGGTTTTGCTTATCCACCGGTCTTTGCCGACCAGCGGGTTAAGAGGAGGGGGTACAAGCTCTCCCGTTTTGAGTGTCCCAAAACTTTACACAATGTGGCAGAATTCCTGGGAAGTTGTCTCATAGATCACCGGTTGGTTCAATGTGGTACCCATAATTTGGTAAGTTGATGGCAATAGATGATTTCAAGTCTACAACATTAGATCCAGTTCTAAAAAACACTAGCATATGAAATTCAGCAAACATAATACAATTTAAGTCTGGATCACGTTATGGATGGGAGTGCCAAGCTTGCTGGCAAACTTGGGCAAGGCAACGTGTGTGACCAACATTTCAGCGGCAAATTAGGAAACTTCACCCATACGGGAACACAGGCCATTTCATCCTTCACCAAAACTAAAATATTCCGAGTCATGGCTTTGAGGATTAAGGGCCGGCCATAGATTCAATATGGACCATTAGCTAAGACTCAGGCAAGCTTATCATCTAATGTTTAGTTGAATTTATAAACAAGCCATATCCAGATACAGTGAATAGACAAAGTGGCATCACATTTCCAAGAGCTAGAAATAATATTATTCAAAGGCTTTAAACCCAGGAGAGTTTTACCAGCAATCGTAGCCAACGAAATACATAACCTCCCTATACATTATAATTATTATCAAGCAATATCATCAGAAACCAAGTCACAAGGTAAATCATTGCAATAAGGCACGAAAAAACGTTGTAAATGTTAGGACCTGTTATTGTGCTTAGGTTGGTTTGCAAATAAGTCACGCCAGTTTCCACAACAGGAGCTGGAGCTTGTAGTGCCCATCTGTATGAGGAGCAACCTTTGGGAGAATTATGGCGGCAACCCCATCGCAGCCAGGGGAGAATTGTTGGAGAGGAGGGACGGATGAGGATCACCTGATTTGAAGGCGAAGTCTCTGGAGTCACTGAATGCCCAGATTCACTTAAATTCGCAAAAACCCCACGAATCACTGTTGGGGTTGATATCTACAATTTTCCCTGTAAGAAAGTATGTCAACGGGTGAGTTGAAAAGAACTGCTTGGAACTTACTCCAGATGCAGAATAATCAACTTCCTCATCTTCGAGAGGGTCTTTCCTGGTCAGAAAGCAATCCTCTACAATAAAAATGGTCCGGTGTGTAGAGGGGGAGGGGACTATCGGCTGTTGAAACAGCCCCTTACCTCAGCAAAAAACACAAATATGTCGGGACAGGACCCTCCAGTCAACCACTTTAGGTGAGAGGGAGTAAAGAGTCGGAGAGAGTATGGGGGTGAGAAGGCGGAGCAGCTAGGGCAGAGCACTCGAGTAGTAGTGTAACACCAACCTGACGTTGTT
>JAQIZT010000115.1:5000-7500 GCA_029228515.1 Populus alba x Populus x berolinensis | reverse complement strand
GCCCTTGGGCTCTTGGGCGATTGGGCGCGCGCGCGCATGCGGCAATGATTTCCATGCCGCGCTGCGCAACGGGGGCTGACGCGGGGACAGCCCCCTGCTGGCTGGCTATCTTACCCGCGGGGGGGCTGCCTTCGGGCCTTGCCCCCCTGCGCTCTTGCCTGCCCCCGCCCGCGCGGAGAGGCTACGCACACTTTCGGCAGCGATGCCAGCAGTGGGAAAAATCGCCAGCGCGGACAGCCCCCGCTGGCTTGCTGTCGTGCCCGCGGGGGGGCTGCCTTCGGGCCCGGGGCAGCGGCAGCGATGCCAGCAGTGGGAAAAATCGGCAGCGCGGACAGCCCCCGCTGGCTTGCTGTCGTGCCCGCGGGGGGGCTGCCTTCGGGCCCGGGGCAGCGGCAGCGATGCCAGCAGTGGGAAAAATCGGCAGCGCGCGGACAGCACCCGCTGGCTTGCTGTCGTGCCCGCGGGGGGGCTGCCTTCGGGCCCGGGGCAGCGGCAGCGATGCCAGCAGTGGGAAAAAATCCGCAGCAGCGGACAGCCCCCGCTGGCTTGCTGTCGTGCCCGCGGGGGGGCTGCCTTCGGGCCGGGGCAGCGGCAGCGATGCCAGCAGTGGGAAAAATCGGCAGCGCGGACAGCCCGCTGGCTTGCTGTCTTGCCCGCGGGGGGGCTGCCTTCGGGCCCGGGGCAGCGGCAGCGATGCCAGCAGTGGGAAAAATCGGCAGCAGCGGACAGCCCCCGCTGGCTTGCTGTCTTGCCCGCGGGGGGGCTGCCTTCGGGCCCGGGGCCCCTGCGCTCTTGCCTGCCCCCCGCGCGGGAGAGGCTAGGCGCTGCTGGGGCCAGCCCGACGTCGCTGGCCGCGCATGCGCGCTGCCGGTTTTCCTCGCATCCCGCCAAGAAAACGTCGTGCTTTCCACATGAAACCAATCCAGTAAAATCAGCCATATTTTTGTGAGGCTGACAGCCGAATTTGGGGTCATTCCGGCCGGTTCCTATTTTTGCGTATTTCCTTGATTTTTAATGGTAGGAAAATAAAAAAAATACTTCCCGACCTCGAAAAAATCTGGGAAAATTTATAAAGTTGGATGGGATTTTTGCCAACATATGTGCAAAATTTCAGCTCA
The DNA here is from genome assembly GCA_029228515.1 of Populus alba x Populus x berolinensis. Lineage (NCBI taxonomy): Eukaryota > Viridiplantae > Streptophyta > Magnoliopsida > Malpighiales > Salicaceae > Populus > Populus alba x Populus x berolinensis. The sequence goes on along the minus strand of JAQIZT010000115.1, from coordinate 6,382 downwards.
AAATACCAAGAAATGAATTTTTTAGAGGGGGGGTGACAGCTGGGACCTAGTAGTGTCTACCCCTGCCAGAGCTGCAGTAACACTTATAGCTCTTTAGGGGGGTGCCCCCTGGCTGGCCATGGGGCGCGCAGGCTGGCGCCCATAGGCCTGCCGCGGGGGATTTGTGGGCTGCAGCTATGCTCGGTCTAACGTGGGGGGCTCACGGCCCGAAGTAACGCCGCCATCGATGACCCGTTTTCCGGCCGGCGACGACCCGATTCCGGCCACCGTCCCTGTGACCCGCTCCAAGCCGTTGGGCGCGTTGGGGCTGCTTATCCGCGGCTGCGGGCCTGCGCACGCACTCTGATTTGGCAGCGCTCGTGCCAACCAATAGGCAGCCCCAACGCGCCCAACGGCTTGGCGCGACGTCATGATTCCGGCCACCGTCCCTGTGACCCGCTCTCAAGCCGTTGGGCGCGTCTGGGGCTGCTTATCCGCGGCTGCGGGCGCGCACGCACTCTGATTTGCCAGCGCTCCGTCGCCAACCAATAGGCAGCCCCAACGCGCCCAACGGCTTGGCGCGACGTCACGATTCCGGCCACCGTCCCTGTGACCCGCTCCAAGCCGTTGGGCGCGTTGGGCCTGCTTATCCGCGGCTGCGGGCGCGCACGCACTCTGATTTGCCAGCGCTCGTGCCAACCAATAGGCAGCCCCAACGCGCCCAACGGCTTGGCGCGACGTCACGATTCCGGCCACCGTCCCCGGGACCCGCTCCAAGCCGTTGGGCGCGTTGGGGCTGCTTATCCGCGGCGTGGGCGTGGGGCCTTAACAAGCCGAGCTCGTTCCAAGGTGCTGGCAGCTGACGCGCGCCTCTCAGCTTGCCGCGACGTCCCCGGTGGCGTGGCCGGAATCCCTGCCCGTCACCCGCTCCAAGCCGTTGGGCGCGTTGGGGCTGCTTATCCGCGGTCTCGGGCGTGGGGCCTTAACAGGATTCCCCTCGTGCCAAGGTGCTGGCAGCCCCAACGCGCCCAACGGCTTGGCGCTACGTAACGGCGACGTCCTGATTCCGGCCACCGCTGTCTTGACCCGCTCCAAGCCGTTGGGCGCGTTGGGGCTGCTTATCCGCGGTCTCGGGTGTGGGGCCTTAACAGGATTACCCTCGTGCCAAGGTGCTGGCAGCCCCAACGCGCCCAACGGCTTGGCGCGACGTCACGGCTAGCGGTGGCCTCTGCCTGTGCTCGCAAGCTGGAGGCCTGGCCGACGTGTCTGGTGCGGACCGGCCGAGCTTGGGGATTGCGAGGAGAGCTGTACCGCGTGGGCGTGCCGCATTCAGTTGCTGCGCTCGTGCCAAGGTGCTGGCTCTCCTCGCCATCCCCAAGCTCCTGCGCGATGTGGCCCGCTGC